>JAVJIF010034820.1:0-91661 GCA_038442645.1 Agave tequilana | reverse complement strand
ATAATCCAAACAAGGAAACCCTCATCTATATTTTTTATCTCATGACACCTGTAATCCAAGCGCATACAACACCCACAATTAGCGTCTTATTATTGTTATTATTATTATACTCGTCTTACCCTGATATCTAGCTATGTGAACTAGCGTCCCAGCACACATAGATCCATATCCGAGTAAAGCAAAGTTGTTATTGGAAAACCAGCGGGGTATATCAACGAACATGTTTACAGTGGGTCCCGTGCATACCCGGGACCACGCCCAGGATGTTCCGTTGCTTGGTGGACGGAACCTGCCGCAAGGCTAACAGGAGGGACTTATTGTATGCCCTTATCATGATGGTACCAGGAAGGAGGGAGCCAGCACTCCCCCGGTCGCCTGGAGGCCCACAGGTCAGACCGGAAATTTAGTTGCACAACATACCTAATACCACTGTAAACACGAACACATATTGACAGCCGCATGTTTCCCCCGACCCAATGCAAGTTGTCTTATTTATGAATATTAGGTAATTATCAAATTTCAGAATGAGCAGGAACATGTCAGAATACGGTATATCAGGAGTACTGGTTCGTACTATCATGTAATCAAGTTGGTAAATCATGAAGTCCGGTCATCATTCCCGTTACAGTGATAATTTATAGGAGTCAGATGTATCATGCCTTGTGTTAATGGATAGCATGATAAGAGGTGATATTCATCAAGTAACAAGTCATGAAATAACAATATATATAATGAATGTTCCAAGTATAAGACTTATTCCCAAGAAAATAGTAATCAAAGTGATTCAGTCAAGATTAGTCGACTAAGGAAGGTGATTAGTCGACTAAAGGGGAGTTAGTCGACTATAGAAAAGGCAAGTCGACTAGTAAGGTGGCGTTTCAGGAGATCAGCGGTTCAGAAAAAGGGTTAGTCGACTAGAGTATTGGGATAGTCGACTAGTCTGCTTCTGCGTTTCGCAAAACGGCGTCTCACGAAGTCGCGTTTCACAGGTCGCGTCTTGCCACAAGTCCGCGTCTCATGAATCCGCGTTTCACAAGTCCGCGTCTCATGAATCCGCGTTTCACAAGTCCGCGTCTCATGAATCCGCGTTTCACAAGTCCGCGTCTCACCAGAAGGAGTTAGCCAGTAAGGGGATGAAAGAATAGACCGCGTTTCAAGAAAGAGCGCGTCTCTCAAGGTCACGTTTCCAAGAGCGCGTTTCCCAGAGCTGCATTTCCAAGAATCGCGTCTCAGGAAAGTTAGTCGACTAGGGATAATAATAGTCGACTAATAGGGTGCGTTTCAGAATAACAAGGCTGCGTTTGTAAGAGAGCTAGTCGACTAATGGGCTGGCCAAGTCGACTAATATGGGTGCAGAACAGAGAACAGATCCTGATATTTGAAGGGCTGAGTTTGTTGATATTATTACAAGTATAGAATTAATGTCCAAGTCTTGGCGAGTAGAATTACTCGCCTAGAACGCGTCCAATGTCCAGCAAAGAGTGCCAAGTGAAGAAGATGATCCCTTGCCAAGTCAATCACCAAAACGATCACCGGAATAATCGTGAACGATTACCGGGAAATCTACGGTGATGAAGCTCGGTCCCAAACCAAAAGGAGGGCACCGGCCTAGAGTCCTGTCAACCGAGAAGAACACGGCCCCAAACCAAAAGGAGTGGCCGGTCTCCACAAAAGGAAGAGGTTGATGGTGCAAGTCCAGTTCAATATGGCAAAATGAGATTTTACAAACGGCGTGACGGGGAATGAAACTATAGTCCGCCGGAAAGAGGTTGACGAGGAGGCAAGGATGGTATGCTCGGTGGAGGCTACGGTGGTGCAGGTGGTGGAGAGATGGTGGTGAAGTTTTGGTGGAAAAATGGGTTCTTTGGTGTGAAGAAGAGGAAGAAGATGGTGATGGAGATGATGTTTTGGTTTGTTTGTTGTAGTTGGAATGGAGGAGTATATGGAGGGGAGATTGGTGGATGGAATGGTGGAAGAGATGGTGGTGTATGGAGGGTGGAAAGGTGAGAATGGCCAGCCAAAGGGCTGTTTCTTGCTGCTGTGGACGTTCTCAGGAAGTGGAGAAGGAAGAAGAAATGAAAAAGTGAAGAGAGAGAAGGAGTGGGGGAGTTTAGATATAACGGGTAAGTTAAGATTATAACAAGTTGCCATTCACTCAATGAAACTTGCGTTTCATGCTAAATTGGCCGCGTCCCACCACTCAAGGCTGCGTCTAGCTGCTGCTGGATGCAGTAAACAACCCTGCGTCCAAGAAAACCAAGATTGTGTTTACAGGAAAGTCAAAGAGGTATGGGTGATTTGACTAGTGTTTGATTGGCCCATAAGCTTTAAATGCAGCATGGAGAGGATGGCTGCATTTAATGATGGATCCAGCTGGTGAAATCTCGCGTTTGAGGAAGGAGAGAGAAATACGTAAAAAGAGAAAAGTGGAATACTTGGATAATTCTCGGTATCTGGGAAAATACCGAAAACTCAGAAATGCCCAAAAATTTGAAGCGACTCAGAAAGCTACCCAAAAATTCTCAAAAATCATAAATATTATAAAATGACTTTTGGTGAAATCGGTTTTCAGAAATTCTATCTCAGTTTTAAATAAAAATCCTGGAATACACTGAGACGGTGTCTACACCGGGTAGGCTGAATTTTTGATAAAATCAGAAAAATCCCAGAAAATGCCTGAAGGAAGAAAATATAATTTTAAGAAGGAATGTGAAAGCGGAATCCAGAATTTTGATTCCAATTGCAAATTAAAATTCCTGGAATCAACCAATGATACTGGCCGACACCGGTTTTGAAGATTTATAATTAAATTCCGAAAATTCCAGAAAATCATGAAAAATCTAGATTATTAGAAGATAATATTTGAAACTAAAATCAGTCAAATCTGGATACCGAACAGGTCAAATCATGCAGTACTGCTATATGAGTAAGGATAGTAGAAAATAAATATAATAATAATATGCTCAAAAATCAGAATACGTAACTGTGCACGTATACTGGGAATGGGGTGTTACAATCTATCCACCTTACAAAAAATTTCGTCCTCGAAATTTCAGGAAGGGGAAGATGACGGTAGAGAAGAATAGGAAGAAAGGGTTTTACCAACTAAGTTGAAAATAGTTGAGGGTAACGCTCACGAATAACGTCCTCCCGTTCCCATGTAGCCTCTCCTGGTGCGTGCCTATTCCAAGAAACCAATACTAGAGGTATTGCCTTATTCTTCAGAGTCTTAACACTTTTGTCCAGGATGGCCATCGATTGTTTTTCGTAAGACAGATCAGGCTGTAGTTCCAGTTCGGAGTGATCAGAATGTGACTCTCATCCTTGACATACTTCCTTAACTGTGATACATGGAATACATTGTGTACTCTTCCAAAGATGGCGGTAGTGCCAATCGATAAGCCACCTCTCCCACGCGATCCAAAATTTCGAATGGGCCGATGTACCTGGGACTGAGTTTTCCACGAGTACCGAATCGGATTACCCCTTTGGTGGGTGATATCTTCAAAAATACATGGTCACCTGTTCTGAATTCTAATGGTCTTCTATTTGTGTCTGCCCAATTCTTTTGTCGGCTCTGAGCTGCCCGGAGGTGATCTCTGATAATTCGGACTTTATCTGTTGTCTGAACTAGAATGTCTGGTCCCATAAGTCTTCTTTCGCCGACTTCATCCCAACATATCGGCGACCTGCATTTTCTGCCATACAATGCCTCAAATGGTGCCATTCTGATACTAGCCTGATAGCTGTTATTATAAGAGAACTCCACCAAATGAATACAGTCCTCCCATGACCCTTTAAATTCTATCATGCAGGCTCGTAACATGTCTTCAAGAATTTGAATGGTCCGTTCCGATTGTCCGTCTGTCTGGGGGTGATATGAAGTACTGAATTCCAGACGAGTCCCTAAACTTTCTTGGAGACTTTCTCAGAAATGTGATCGGAATCTTGTGTCTCTATCTGACACGATGCTAACTGGAATTCCATGTAGACGAACAATTTTCTTTCATGTACTTATCTGCAAGAACTTCTGTTGACTGACCTACTCTGAAAGGTAGAAAGTGAGCTGCTTTTGTGAGGCGGTCAACGATCACCCATACTGCATTGTTACCCTTAGGACTGCGAGGTAGAGCCGTAACAAAGTCCATGGTGATGTGTTCCCACTTCCATTTGGGTATCGGCAATGGCTGTAGAAGTCCAGCTGTTCTTTGGTGTTCTGCCTTTATTTGCTGGCAAATTAAGCACTTGGACACATACTGGGCTATCTCCCTCTTCATGGCATTCCACCAAAATTTCTGCTTCAAGTCCCGATACATTTTAGTTCCTCCCGGGTGAATGGAATAGGCCGAACTATGTGCCTCTGTCAAAATTTTCTGTCGGACTTCTCCTTGGGGGACACAAATTCTGTTACCAAAATATAGTGCATTATCCGAATGAATGCGGATATCCGTCCTCAATCCAGCCTCTATTTGAGCTCTGAATTTCTGAAATCTGGGGTCTTCTTTTTGAGCTTCTTTAATCTCATCCATCAAGGTTGACTGGATCTGAAAGGTCATCAACTGTCCTGTCCTATCGACTCCTTGTACTATCATCAGGTCCAGTTTCATGATGTCCCGAATTAACTCCTCTGATGCGTAAGTAGTACTAGCATTTTATTCTCTGGCTTCCTGCTCAATGCATCTGGTACTGTATTAACTTTGCCCAGATGATACTGTAAGTCGATATCATAGTCTGCCATTAATTCAAGCCACCGTCTCTGCCTCATATTCAATTCTTTCTGTGTGAAAATATACTTAAGACTTTTGTGATCAGTGTAGATTAGCACCTTGTCTCCCAGAAGATAATGTCTCCAGATTTTCAGTGCGAATATTACTGCCGCCAGCTCTAAGTCATGAGTTGGGTAATTCCTCTCATGTGGTTTCAGTTGCCTGGATGCATAAGCTATGACATGACCATGCTGCATTAATACACACCCTAGGCCTTTTCCGGATGCATCACTGTATATAACCATCCCTCCTCTTCCTGAGGGAGTCCTCAAAATTGGAGCTGTAATGAGTCTTTCCTTTAATTGCTCAAATGCTGCAGCACATTCCTCGGTCCATATATATTTTTCTCCTTCCGGGTGAGCTTCGTTAACGGGGCTGCAATTTTAGAAAAATCTTGGACAAAGCGCCTGTAATATCCGGCCAATCCAATAAAACTCTTAATTTCTGTTACTGTCCTTGGAATTGGCCAGTCCTTTACTGCCTGAATTTTACTGGGGTCTACTGAAATTCCTTCTTCTGAAATATGTGCCCAAGGAAGGTCATACGGTTCAACCAGAACTCGCACTTGCTTTGCTTAGCATGAAGTTGTTCCTGTTGGAGAGTCTGTAACACTATCCTCAAGTGTTCTGCATGCTCTCTGTCGTTCTTCGAGTAGATCAGATGTCATCTATAAACACTACTACAAACTGATCCAAGTACGATGAGAACACTCTGTTCATCAAATCCATGAAAACTGCAGGGGCATTGGTGACTCCGAAAGGCATAACTAGAAATTCATAATGGCCATAACGAGTCCTGAATGCTGTCTTTGGAATATCTTCTTTCTTTACCCTTAGCTGGTGATATCCTGATTGCAAATCCAACTTTGAAAATACTCGGGCCCCATGAAGCTGATCAAACAGATCATCAATTCTGGTAAGGGATACTTGTTCTTGATGTAACCTTGTTCAATTCTCTGTAGTCTATGCATAACCGTTTACCACCGTCCTTTTTGTTTGCCAAGAGCACTGGTGCTCCCATGGTGAAGCACTTGGCCTAATTAATCCTTTGTCTAAGTATTCTTGCAGCTGCTTTTTGAGAATCTCCAACTCAGCGGGTGCCATTCTGTATGGAGCCTTGGATATCGGAACTGTACCTGGAAGAGTATCAATGGAGAACTCAACTGTCCTATCAGGTGGAAGTCCTGAGATTTCGGTAAACACTTCCGGGAACTCATCCCAAACTGGTACTTTCTTTTTCTGGATCTCGGCCGTAGTCATCTGTGTTTTTCCTTTGGCAGGTTTGCGTTCTCCCTCAAATTGGAACTCAGGCTGAAGCGGTATTCTGAAAATGACTTTCTTGTTTCGGCAATCAATGACCGCATGGTATCTGCTGAGCCATGTCATGCCTAAGATTATGTCGTACCCTCTAGTATCTAGTACGAGCATATCTATGGCCAAGGTACGGTTACAGAGTTCTACAGGGCAATCAATACAAACTTTAGTAGATATGACTACTCCATTCCCTGTACTAATCTCCCATTGGTGGTCTAAAGTTTATCAGGTATAGAATGCAAGTCAAACAAAACGATCAGATATGTAACAATGAGATGCACCTGAATCAAAGAGGGCAAGAACAGGTTTTGAGTGTACCCTGATCTTACCTGTTACTACTTCTCCAGAAGTTTCGGCCTCTTCCGCTGTCAAGTTGTAAGCTCGTCCTCTTCCACGACCTGCTGCAGCTCTAACTCCCCTCTGGACTGGGCGGTTTACTTGCTGTGGGGGAGGGGGAAGAGCTCTCCTAACCATCGGTCCCTGGTTCCTCTGTCCATCGGTCCTGGAAGTGCTGGTAGTACTTGGTTGGCTATTCCCATTTCTTGTGGGGGCAGACTTCTACTGAATGATCATGGGAACCACATGCCAGGCATAACCCATTTGCCCTTCGGCAATTCTGCTGAGTGTGACCCGGTTTCTGGCAATAGTTACAAACGGAGAATGGTTGGGTTGTCTGGAAGGGGGCTCGCCGAAATGGTCGTCTCATTGGCGGAACCCTGCCGCTCTATATGGACCTCCTCTCCCTGCTTGTGGAAATGGCCTTTTCATGGCCTGGTTCCCCATCATGTTAGTCTTCCCTTCTCCAGTCCTCGCTCAACTTCCCGAGCTATGGTGAGGACTTGGGAATACGTTTTCAGCTGCTGGGGCATCAAGAGGATCTGAATGTCCATTCGCAAACCCTGTTGGAATCTACTCGCTCGCTTCTCTTCATCAGCTACCATATATGGAGCGAAGCGGCTCAGCCTCAAGAACTCAGCGGCATACTCATCCACAGACCGGTTCCACTGCTGAAGTCGGATGAACTGTTCCTCCATTTCTTCTGGGCGGTGGCAGGGAAAAATCTACTATAGAAGCTTTGGGAGAACTGGTCCACGAGACAGGTTTCTCCAATCTCGCTTCTTCAGCTAGCCACCAGGTCCTGGCTACATCCTTTAGCTGAATCTTGGCGACCTCCACTTGATTTTCTTTTGGGACCCGGGCTGCGTTCAACAGATCTGTGGTGTCAATCAGCCATTGCTCAGCATCTAGTGGTTTCTCTTCTCCGTGAATATCGCCGGTTGTAACCGCCTGAAGTCTGATACATTCCCGGCCTTTGTTCCTTGGGAGTTACTAACTCTTGCCGAAGGAGTTCCGTCTGCTGTTGCTGATTTTCCATCATAGTCTGGATAACCCTCAGAATCTCAACATTCTCCCCCGCGGGTCCATTCGATGCTTGTCCGGCATTGTTACGACTCGTCCTTCTATCCATACTTATGTTGGTAAAAAGTAGACTGGGAACTGGAAAGATGAAAGAATTTTAGGACACAAGGAAAGGAATCAAGAAGGACAAGATAACTTGTACATTGTAGTTGGCAATGGCAAATTACATTAATTTGCTACTTGATTGTACTATAGGTGTGAGAGCCTAGGCTCTGATACCAACCTGTAACGCCCCGATTCCAAGGCTACGGGGACGTCACTGCGACGTACATACGCAGGTCAGAAATACCCTTACGTATATACGCTAAGCATCAGTACAAACAAGAATCAGAGTACGACAAAGCGTAGCGTCCTTTCATATGCCAACATAAGAAGTACAAGGTACAAGGTTATCACAGAATGTGACATATATTTACATATCGCATGCATCATATATCACAGCCAAACTCAAAAGTACGATTTACAAGATAATTACAAAGATGCTCACGAGCTGAAGAAAGGTCCCGCGAGCCAAAAGGAAAGTCTGGGATGACAGCAACCGAGACTAATCAGCCTGCTCGGAAGGGAAAGCCTGGTCCTCCACAGAAGGCTCCACCTCGATCCAAGGTTCGGAACCTGAACATACAAATTCAAGGGAGTCAGGACCTCCCAACAAGTAGAGCAGGTAACAGCCGAGTGGCAACAGAAACATGAACATGAAAGTTGGTACAATATCATGAGAAATCAGCCAGCAAGTAGAAGAAGCGCAACATGTTAAAAAAGAAAGGGCATTATATAAGCTTAAGCTACGGCCTCATGAGACTAGTACCTCGAGGGAATAATCCAAACAAGGAAACCCTCATCTATATACTTTATCTCATGACACCTGTAATCCAAGCGCATACAACACCCACAATTAGCGTCTTATTATTGTTATTATTATTATACTCGTCTTACCCTGATATCTAGCTATGTGAACTAGCGTCCCAGCACACATAGATCCATATCCGAGTAAAGCAAGGTTGTTATTGGAAACCAGCGGGGTATCAACGAACTATGTTTACAGTGGGTCCCGTGCATACCCGGGACCACGGCCCAGGATGTTCCGTTGCTTGGTGGACGGAACCTGCCGCAAGGCTAACAGGAGGGACTTATTGTATGCCCTTATCATGATGGTACCAGGAAGGAGGGAGCCAGCACTCCCCTCGGTCGCCTGGAGGCCCACAGGTCAGACCGGAAATTTAGTTGCACAACATACCTAATACCACTGTAAACACGAACACATATTGACAGCCGCATGTTTCCCCCGACCCAATGCAAGTTGTCTTATTTTATGAATATTAGGTAATTATCAAATTTCGGGAATGAGCAGGAACATGTCAGGAATACAGGTATATCAGGAGTACTGGTTCGTACTATCATGTAATCAAGTTGGTAAATCATGAAGTCCGGTCATCATTCCCGTTACAGTGATAATTATAGGAGTCAGGTGTATCATGCCTTGTGTTAATGGATAGCATGATAAGAGGTGATATTCATCAAGTAACAAGTCATGAAATAACAATATATATAATGCATGTTCCAAGTATAAGACTTATTCCCAAGAAAATAGTTAATCAAAGTGATTCAGTCAAGATTAGTCGACTAAGGAAGGTGATTAGTCGACTAATGGGGGAGTTAGTCGACTATAGGAAAAGGCAAGTCGACTAGTAAGGTGGCGTTTCAGGAGATCAGCGTTTTCAGAAAAAGGGTTAGTCGACTAGAGTATTGGGATAGTCGACTAGTCTGCTGCGTTTCGCAAAACGGCGTCTCACGAAGTCGCGTTTCACAGGTCCGCGTCTTGCCACAAGTCCGCGTCTCATGAATCCGCGTTTCACAAGTCCGCGTCTCACCAGAAGGAGTTAGCCAGTAAGGGGATGAAAGAGTAGACCGCGTTTCAAGAAAGAGCGCGTCTCTCAAGGTCGCGTTTCCAAGAGCCGCGTTTCCCAGAGCTGCGTTTCCAAGAATCGCGTCTCAGGAAAGTTAGTCGACTAGGGATAATAATTAGTCGACTAATAGGGTGCGTTTCAGAATAACAAGGCTGCGTTTGCAAGAGAGCTAGTCGACTAATGGGCTGGCCAAGTCGACTAATATGGGTGCAGAACAGAGAACAGATCCTGATATTTGAGGGCTGAGTTTGTTGATATTATTACAAGTATAGAATTAATGTCCAAGTCTTGGCGAGTAGAATTACTCGCCTAGAACGCGTCCAATGTCCAGCAAGAGTGCCAAGTGAAGAAGATGATCCCTTGCCAAGTCAATCACCAAAACGATCACCGGAATAATCGTGAACGATTACCGGGAAATCTACGGTGATGAAGCTCGGTCCCAAACCAAAAGGAGGGCACCGGCCTAGAGTCCTGTCAACCGAGAAGAACACGGCCCCAAACCAAAAGGAGTGGCGGTCTCCACAAAAGGAAGAGGTTGATGGTGCAAGTCCAGTTCAATATGGCAAAACGAGATTTTGCAAACGGCGTGACGGGGAATGAAACTATAGTCCGCCGGAAAGAGGTTGACGAGGAGGCAAGGATGGTATGCTCGGTGGAGGCTACGGTGGTGCAGGTGGTGGTGGAGATGGTGGTGAAGTTTTGGTGGAAAAATGGGTTCTTTGGTGGTGAAGAAGAGGAAGAAGATGGTGATGGAGATGATGTTTTGGTTTGTTGTTGTAGTTGGAATGGAGGAGTATATGGAGGGGAGATTGGTGGATGGAATGGTGGAAGAGATGGTGGTGTATGGAGGGTGGAAGGGTGAGAATGGCCAGCCAAAGGGCTGTTTCTTGCTGCTGTGGACGTTCTCAGGAAGTGGAGAAGGAAGAAGAAATGAAAAAGTGAAGAGAGAGAAGGAGTGGGGGAGTTATATATAAAGGGTAAGTTAAGATTATAACAAGTTTGCCATTCACTCAATGAAACTTGCGTTTCATGCTAAATTGGCCGCGTCCCACCACTCAAGGCTGCGTCTAGCTGCTGCTGGACGCAGTAAACAACCCTGCGTCCAAGAAAACCAAGATTGTGTTTACAGGAAAGTCAAAGAGGTATGGGTGATTTGACTAGTGTTTGATTGGCCCATAAGCTTTAAATGCAGCATGGAGAGGATGGCTGCATTTAATGATGGATCCAGCTGGTGAAATCTCGCGTTTGAGGAAGGAGAGAGAAATACGGTAAAAAGAGAAAAGTGGAATACTTGGATAATTCTCGGTATCTGGGAAAATACCGAAAACTCCAGAAATGCCCAAAAATTGAAGCGACTCAGAAAGCTACCCAAAAATTCTCAAAAATCATAAATATTATAAAATGACTTTTGGTGAAATCGGTTTTCAGAAATTCTATCTCAGTTTTAAAATAAAAATCCTGGAATACACTGAGAACGGTGTCTACACCGGGTAGGCTGAATTTTTGATAAAATCAGAAAAATCCCAGAAAATGCCTGAAGGAAGAAAATATAATTTTAAGAAGGAATGTGAAAGCGGAATCCAGAATTTTGATTCCAATTGCAAATTAAAATTCCTGGAATCAACCAATGATACTGGCCGACACCGGTTTTGAAGATTTATAATTAAATTCCGAAAAATTCCAGAAAATCATGAAAAATCTAGATTATTAGAAGATAATATTTGAAACTAAAATCAGTCAAATCTGGATACCGAACAGGTCAAATCATGCAGTACTGCTATATGAGTAAGGATAGTAGAAATAAATATAATAATAATATGCTCAAAAATCAGAATACGTAACTGTGCACGTATACTGGGAATGGGGTGTTACAATCTATCCACCTTACAAAAAATTTCGTCCTCGAAATTTCAGGAAGGGGAAGATGACGGTAGAGAAGAATAGGAAGAAAGGGTTTTACCAACTAAGTTGAAAATAGTTGAGGGTAACGCTCACGAATAACGTCCTCCCGTTCCCATGTAGCCTCTCCTGGTGCGTGCCTATTCCAAGAAACCAATACTAGTGGTATTGCCTTATTCTTCAGAGTCTTAACACTTTTGTCCAGGATGGCCATCGGTTGTTTTTCGTAAGACAGATCAGGCTGTAGTTCCAGTTCGGAGTGATCCAGAATGTGACTCTCATCCTTGACATACTTCCTTAACTGTGATACATGGAATACATTGTGTACTCCTTCCAAAGATGGCGGTAGTGCCAATCGATAAGCCACCTCTCCCACGCGATCCAAAATTTCGAATGGGCCGATGTACCTGGGACTGAGTTTTCCACGAGTACCGAATCGGATTACCCCTTGGTGGGTGATATCTTCAAAATACATGGTCACCTGTTCTGAATTCTAATGGTCTTCTATTTGTGTCTGCCCAATTCTTTTGTCGGCTCTGAGCTGCCGGAGGTGATCTCTGATAATTCGGACTTTATCTGTTGTCTGAACTAGAATGTCTGGTCCCATAAGTCTTCTTTCGCCGACTTCATCCCAACATATCGGCGACCTGCATTTTCTGCCATACAATGCCTCAAATGGTGCCATTCTGATACTAGCCTGATAGCTGTTATTATAAGAGAACTCCACCAAATGAATACAGTCCTCCCATGACCCTTTAAATTCTATCATGCAGGCTCGTAACATGTCTTCAAGAATTTGAATGGTCCGTTCCGATTGTCCGTCTGTCTGGGGGTGATATGAAGTACTGAATTCCAGACGAGTCCCTAAACTTTCTTGGAGACTTTCCCAGAAATGTGATCGGAATCTTGTGTCTCTATCTGACACGATGGTAACTGGAATTCCATGTAGACGAACAATTTCTTTCATGTACTTATCTGCAAGAACTTCTGTTGACTGACCTACTCTGAAAGGTAGAAAGTGAGCTGCTTTTGTGAGGCGGTCAACGATCACCCATACTGCATTGTTACCCTTAGGACTGCGAGGTAGAGCCGTAACAAAGTCCATGGTGATGTGTTCCCACTTCCATTTGGGTATCGGCAATGGCTGTAGAAGTCCAGCTGTTCTTTGGTGTTCTGCCTTTATTTGCTGGCAAACTAAGCACTTGGACACATACTGGGCTATCTCCCTCTTCATGGCATTCCACCAAAATTTCTGCTTCAAGTCCCGATACATTTTAGTTCCTCCCGGGTGAATGGAATAGGCCGAACTATGTGCCTCTGTCAAAATTTTCTGTCGGACTTCTCCTTGGGGGACACAAATTCTGTTACCAAAATATAGTGCATTATCCGAATGAATGCGGATATCCGTCCTCAATCCAGCCTCTATTTGAGCTCTGAATTTCTGAAATCTGGGGTCTTCTTTTTGAGCTTCTTTAATCTCATCCATCAAGGTTGACTGGATCTGAAAGGTCATCAACTGTCCTGTCCTATCGACTCCTTGTACTATCATCAGGTCCAGTTTCATGATGTCCCGAATTAACTCCTTCTGATGCGTAAGTAGTACTAGCATTTTATTCTCTGGCTTCCTGCTCAATGCATCTGGTACTGTATTAACTTTGCCCGGATGATACTGTAAGTCGATATCATAGTCTGCCATTAATTCAAGCCACCGTCTCTGCCTCATATTCAATTCTTTCTGTGTGAAAATATACTTAAGACTTTTGTGATCAGTGTAGATTAGCACCTTGTCTCCCAGAAGATAATGTCTCCAGATTTTCAGTGCGAATATTACTGCCGCCAGCTCTAAGTCATGAGTTGGGTAATTCCTCTCATGTGGTTTCAGTTGCCTGGATGCATAAGCTATGACATGACCATGCTGCATTAATACACACCCTAGGCCTTTTCCGGATGCATCACTGTATATAACCATCCCTCCTCTTCCTGAGGGAGTCCTCAAAATTGGAGCTGTAATGAGTCTTTCCTTTAATTGCTCAAATGCTGCAGCACATTCCTCGGTCCATATATATTTTTCTCCTTTCCGGGTGAGCTTCGTTAACGGGGCTGCAATTTTAGAAAAATCTTGGACAAAGCGCCTGTAATATCCGGCCAATCCAATAAAACTCTTAATTTCTGTTACTGTCCTTGGAATTGGCCAGTCCTTTACTGCCTGAATTTTACTGGGGTCTACTGAAATTCCTTCTTCTGAAATTATGTGCCCAAGGAAGGTCATACGGTTCAACCAGAACTCGCACTTGCTTTGCTTAGCATGAAGTTGTTCCTGTTGGAGAGTCTGTAACACTATCCTCAAGTGTTCTGCATGCTCTCTGTCGTTCTTCGAGTAGATCAAGATGTCATCTATAAACACTACTACAAACTGATCCAAGTACGATGAGAACACTCTGTTCATCAAATCCATGAAAACTGCAGGGGCATTGGTGACTCCGAAAGGCATAACTAGAAATTCATAATGGCCATAACGAGTCCTGAATGCTGTCTTTGGAATATCTTCTTTCTTTACCCTTAGCTGGTGATATCCTGATTGCAAATCCAACTTTGAAAATACTCGGGCCCCATGAAGCTGATCAAACAGATCATCAATTCTTGGTAAGGGATACTTGTTCTTGATTGTAACCTTGTTCAATTCTCTGTAGTCTATGCATAACCGTTTACCACCGTCCTTTTTGTTTGCCAAGAGCACTGGTGCTCCCCATGGTGAAGCACTTGGCCTAATTAATCCTTTGTCTAAGTATTCTTGCAGCTGCTTTTTGAGAATCTCCAACTCAGCGGGTGCCATTCTGTATGGAGCCTTGGATATCGGAACTGTACCTGGAAGAGTATCAATGGAGAACTCAACTGTCCTATCAGGTGGAAGTCCTGAGATTTCGGTAAACACTTCCGGGAACTCATCCCAAACTGGTACTTTCTTTTTCTGGATCTCGGCCGTAGTCATCTGTGTTTTTCCTTTGGCAGGTTTGCGTTCTCCCTCAAATTGGAACTCAGGCTGAAGCGGTATTCTGAAAATGACTTTCTTGTTTCGGCAATCAATGACCGCATGGTATCTGCTGAGCCATGTCATGCCTAAGATTATGTCGTACCCTCTAGTATCTAGTACGAGCATATCTATGGCCAAGGTACGGTTACAGAGTTCTACAGGGCAATCAATACAAAACTTAGTAGATATGACTACTCCATTCCCTGTACTAATCTCCCATTGGTGGTCTAAAGTTTTATCAGGTATAGAATGCAAGCAACAAAACGATCAGATATGTAACAATGAGATGCACCTGAATCAAAGAGGGCAAGAACAGGTTTTGAGTGTACCCTGATCTTACCTGTTACCACTTCTCCAGAAGTTTCGGCCTCTTCCGCTGTCAAGTTGTAAGCTCGTCCTCTTCCACGACCTGCTGCAGCTCTAACTCCCCTCTGGACTGGGCGGTTTACTTGCTGTGGGGGAGGGGGAAGAGCTCTCCTAACCATCGGTCCCTGGTTCCTCTGTCCATCCGGTCCTGGAAGTGCTGGTAGTACTTGGTTGGCTATTCCCATTCTCTTGTGGGGGCAGACTTCTACTGAATGATCACGGGAACCACATGCCAGGCATAACCCATTTGCCCTTCGGCAATTCTGCTGAGTGTGACCCGGTTTCTGGCAATAGTTACAAACGGGGAATGGTTGGGTTGTCTGGAAGGGGGCTCGCCGAAATGGTCGTCTCATTGGCGGAACCCTCGCCGCTCTATATGGACCTCCTCTCCCTGCTTGTGGAAATGGCCTTTTCATGGCCTGGTTCCCCATCATGTTAGTCTTCCCTTTCTCCAGTCCTCGCTCAACTTCCCGAGCTATGGTGAGGACTTGGGAATACGTTTTCAGCTGCTGGGGCATCAAGAGGATCTGAATGTCCATTCGCAAACCCTGTTGGAATCTACTCGCTCGCTTCTCTTCATCAGCTACCATATATGGAGCGAAGCGGCTCAGCCTCAAGAACTCAGCGGCATACTCATCCACAGACCGGTTCCACTGCTGAAGTCGGATGAACTGTTCCTCCATTTCTTTCTGGGCGGTGGCAGGGAAAAATCTACTATAGAAGCTTTGGGAGAACTGGTCCCACGAGACAGGTTTCTCCAATCTCGCTTCTTCAGCTAGCCACCAGGTCCTGGCTACATCCTTTAGCTGAATCTTGGCGACCTCCACTTGATTTTCTTTTGGAACCCGGGCTGCGTTCAACAGATCTGTGGTGTCAATCAGCCATTGCTCAGCATCTAGTGGTTTCTCTTCTCCCGTGAATATCGCCGGTTGTAACCGCCTGAAGTCTGATACATTCCCCGGCCTTTGTTCCTTGGGAGTTACTAACTCTTGCCGAAGGAGTTCCGTCTGCTGTTGCTGATTTTCCATCATAGTCTGGATAACCCTCAGAATCTCAACATTCTCCCCCGCGGGTCCATTCGATGCTTGTCTGGCATTGTTACGACTCGTCCTTCTATCCATACTTATGTTGGTAAAAAGTAGACTGGGAACTGGAAAGATGAAAGAATTTTAGGACACAAGGAAAGGAATCAAGAAGGACAAGATAACTTGTACATTGTAGTTGGCAATGGCAAATTACATTAATTTGCTACTTGATTGTACTATAGGTGTGAGAGCCTAGGCTCTGATACCAACCTGTAACGCCCCGATTCCAAGGCTACGGGGACGTCACTGCGACGTACATACGCAGGTCAGAAATACCCTTACGTATATACGCTAAGCATCAGTACAAACAAGAATCAGAGTACGACAAAGCGTAGCGTCCTTTCATATGCCAACATAAGAAGTACAAGGTACAAGGTTATCACAGAATGTGACATATATTTACATATCGCATGCATCATATATCACAGCCAAACTCAAAAGTACGATTTACAAGATAATTACAAAGATGCTCACGAGCTGAAGAAAGGTCCCGCGAGCCAAAAGGAAAGTCTGGGATGACAGCAACCGAGACTAATCAGCCTGCTCGGAAGGGAAAGCCTGGTCCTCCACAGAAGGCTCCACCTCGATCCAAGGTTCGGAACCTGAACATACAAATTCAAGGGAGTCAGGACCTCCCAACAAGTAGAGCAGGTAACAGCCGAGTGGCAACAGAAACATGAACATGAAAGTTGGTACAATATCATGAGAAATCAGCCAGCAAGTAGAAGAAGCGCAACATGTTAAAAAAGAAAGGGCATTATATAAGCTTAAGCTACGGCCTCATGAGACTAGTACCTCGAGGGAATAATCCAAACAAGGAAACCCTCATCTATATACTTTTATCTCATGACACCTGTAATCCAAGCGCATACAACACCCACAATTAGCGTCTTATTATTGTTATTATTATTATACTCGTCTTACCCTGATATCTAGCTATGTGAACTAGCGTCCCAGCACACATAGATCCATATCCGAGTAAAGCAAGGTTGTTATTGGAAACCAGCGGGGGTATCAACGAACTATGTTTACAGTGGGTCCCGTGCATACCCGGGACCACGGCCCAGGATGTTCCGTTGCTTGGTGGACGGAACCTGCCGCAAGGCTAACAGGAGGGACTTATTGTATGCCCTTATCATGATGGTACCAGGAAGGAGGGAGCCAGCACTCCCCTCGGTCGCCTGGAGGCCCACAGGTCAGACCGGAAATTTAGTTGCACAACATACCTAATACCACTGTAAACACGAACACATATTGACAGCCGCATGTTTCCCCCGACCCAATGCAAGTTGTCTTATTTTATGAATATTAGGTAATTATCAAATTTCGGGAATGAGCAGGAACATGTCAGGAATACAGGTATATCAGGAGTACTGGTTCGTACTATCATGTAATCAAGTTGGTAAATCATGAAGTCCGGTCATCATTCCCGTTACAGTGATAATTATAGGAGTCAGATGTATCATGCCTTGTGTTAATGGATAGCATGATAAGAGGTGATATTCATCAAGTAACAAGTCATGAAATAACAATATATATAATGCATGTTCCAAGTATAAGACTTATTCCCAAGAAAATAGTTAATCAAAGTGATTCAGTCAAGATTAGTCGACTAAGGAAGGTGATTAGTCGACTAATGGGGGAGTTAGTCGACTATAGGAAAAGGCAAGTCGACTAGTAAGGTGGCGTTTCAGGAGATCAGCGTTTTCAGAAAAAGGGTTAGTCGACTAGAGTATTGGGATAGTCGACTAGTCTGCTGCGTTTCGCAAAACGGCGTCTCACGAAGTCGCGTTTCACAGGTCCGCGTCTTGCCACAAGTCCGCGTCTCAGTTTCACAAGTCCGCGTCATGAATCCGCGTTTCACAAGTCCGCGTCTCATGAATCCGCGTTTCACAAGTCCGCGTCTCACCAGAAGGAGTTAGCCAGTAAGGGGATGAAAGAATAGACCGCGTTTCAAGAAAGAGCGCGTCTCTCAAGGTCGCGTTTCCAAGAGCCGCGTTTCCCAGAGCTGCGTTTCCAAGAATCGCGTCTCAGGAAAGTTAGTCGACTAGGGATAATAATTAGTCGACTAATAGGGTGCGTTTCAGAATAACAAGGCTGCGTTTGTAAGAGAGCTAGTCGACTAATGGGCTGGCCAAGTCGACTAATATGGGTGCAGAACAGAGAACAGATCCTGATATTTGAGGGCTGAGTTTGTTGATATTATTACAAGTATAGAATTAATGTCCAAGTCTTGGCGAGTAGAATTACTCGCCTAGAACGCGTCCAATGTCCAGCAAGAGTGCCAAGTGAAGAAGATGATCCCTTGCCAAGTCAATCACCAAAACGATCACCGGAATAATCGTGAACGATTACCGGGAAATCTACGGTGATGAAGCTCGGTCCCAAACCAAAAGGAGGGCACCGGCCTAGAGTCCTGTCAACCGAGAAGAACACGGCCCCAAACCAAAAGGAGTGGCCGGTCTCCACAAAAGGAAGAGGTTGATGGTGCAAGTCCAGTTCAATATGGCAAAACGAGATTTTGCAAACGGCGTGACGGGGAATGAAACTATAGTCCGCCGGAAAGAGGTTGACGAGGAGGCAAGGATGGTATGCTCGGTGGAGGCTACGGTGGTGCAGGTGGTGGAGGAGATGGTGGTGAAGTTTTGGTGGAAAAATGGGTTCTTTGGTGGTGAAGAAGAGGAAGAAGATGGTGATGGAGATGATGTTTTGGTTTGTTGTTGTAGTTGGAATGGAGGAGTATATGGAGGGGAGATTGGTGGATGGAATGGTGGAAGAGATGGTGGTGTATGGAGGGTGGAAGGTGAGAATGGCCAGCCAAAGGGCTGTTTCTTGCTGCTGTGGACGTTCTCAGGAAGTGGAGAAGGAAGAAGAAATGAAAAAGTGAAGAGAGAGAAGGAGTGGGGGAGTTATATATAAAGGGTAAGTTAAGATTATAACAAGTTTGCCATTCACTCAATGAAACTTGCGTTTCATGCTAAATTGGCCGCGTCCCACCACTCAAGGCTGCGTCTAGCTACTGCTGGACGCAGTAAACAACCCTGCGTCCAAGAAAACCAAGATTGTGTTTACAGGAAAGTCAAAGAGGTATGGGTGATTTGACTAGTGTTTGATTGGCCCATAAGCTTTAAATGCAGCATGGAGAGGATGGCTGCATTTAATGATGGATCCAGCTGGTGAAATCTCGCGTTTGAGGAAGGAGAGAGAAATACGGTAAAAAGAGAAAAGTGGAATACTTGGATAATTCTCGGTATCTGGGAAAATACCGAAAACTCCAGAAATGCCCAAAAATTGAAGCGACTCAGAAAGCTACCCAAAAATTCTAAAAATCATAAATATTATAAAATGACTTTTGGTGAAATCGGTTTTCAGAAATTCTATCTCAGTTTTAAAATAAAAATCCTGGAATACACTGAGAACGGTGTCTACACCGGGTAGGCTGAATTTTTGATAAAATCAGAAAAATCCCAGAAAATGCCTGAAGGAAGAAAATATAATTTTAAGAAGGAATGTGAAAGCGGAATCCAGAATTTTGATTCCAATTGCAAATTAAAATTCCTGGAATCAACCAATGATACTGGCCGACACCGGTTTTGAAGATTTATAATTAAATTCTGAAAAATTCTAGAAAATCATGAAAAATCTAGATTATTAGAAGATAATATTTGAAACTAAAATCAGTCAAATCTGGATACCGAACAGGTCAAATCATGCAGTACTGCTATATGAGTAAGGATAGTAGAAAATAAATATAATAATAATATGCTCAAAATCAGAATACGTAACTGTGCACGTATACTGGGAATGGGGTGTTACAATCTATTCACCTTACAAAAAATTTCGTCCTCAAATTTCAGGAAGGGAAGATGACGGTAGAGAAGAATAGGAAGAAAGGGTTTTACCAACTAAGTTGAAAATAGTTGAGGGTAACGCTCACGAATAACGTCCTCCCGTTCCCATGTAGCCTCTCCTGGTTCGTGCCTATTCCAAGAAACCAATACTAGAGGTATTGCCTATTCTTCAGAGTCTTAACACTTTTGTCCAGGATGGCCATCGGTTGTTTTTCGTAAGACAGATCAGGCTGTAGTTCCAGTTCGGAGTGATCCAGAATGTGACTCTCATCCTTGACATACTTCCTTAACTGTGATACATGGAATACATTGTGTACTCCTTTCAAAGATGGCGGTAGTGCCAATCGATAAGCCACCTCTCCCACGCGATCCAAAATTTCGAATGGGCCGATGTACCTGGGACTGAGTTTTCCACGAGTACCGAATCGGATTACCCCTTTGGTGGGTGATATCTTCAAAAATACATGGTCACCTGTTCTGAATTCTAATGGTCTTCTATTTGTGTCTGCCCAATTCTTTTGTCGGCTCTGAGCTGCCCGGAGGTGATCTCTGATAATTCGGACTTTATCTGTTGTCTGAACTAGAATGTCTGGTCCCATAAGTCTTCTTTCGCCGACTTCATCCCAACATATCGGCGACCTGCATTTTCTGCCATACAATGCCTCAAATGGTGCCATTCTGATACTAGCCTGATAGCTGTTATTATAAGAGAACTCCACCAAATGAATACAGTCCTCCCATGACCCTTTAAATTCTATCATGCAGGCTCGTAACATGTCTTCAAGAATTTGAATGGTCCGTTCCGATTGTCCGTCTGTCTGGGGGTGATATGAAGTACTGAATTCCAGACGAGTCCCTAAACTTTCTTGGAGACTTTCCCAGAAATGTGATCGGAATCTTGTGTCTCTATCTGACACGATGGTAACTGGAATTCCATGTAGATGAACAATTTCTTTCATGTACTTATCTGCAAGAACTTCTGTTGACTGACCTACTCTGAAAGGTAGAAAGTGAGCTGCTTTTGTGAGGCGGTCAACGATCACCCATACTGCATTGTTACCCTTAGGACTGCGAGGTAGAGCCGTAACAAAGTCCATGGTGATGTGTTCCCACTTCCATTCGGGTATCGGCAATGGCTGTAGAAGTCCAGCTGTTCTTTGGTGTTCTGCCTTTATTTGCTGGCAAACTAAGCACTTGGACACATACTGGGCTATCTCCCTCTTCATGGCATTCCACCAAAATTTCTGCTTCAAGTCCCGATACATTTTAGTTCCTCCCGGGTGAATGGAATAGGCCGAACTATGTGCCTCTGCCAAAATTTTCTGTCGGACTTCTCCTTGGGGGACACAAATTCTGTTACCAAAATATAGTGCATTATCCGAATGAATGCGGATATCCGTCCTCAATCCAGCCTCTATTTGAGCTCTGAATTTCTGAAATCTGGGGTCTTCTTTTTGAGCTTCTTTAATCTCATCCATCAAGGTTGACTGGATCTGAAAGGTCATCAACTGTCCTGTCCTATCGACTCCTTGTACTATCATCAGGTCCAGTTTCATGATGTCCCGAATTAACTCCTTCTGATGCGTAAGTAGTACTAGCATTTTATTCTCTGGCTTCCTGCTCAATGCATCTGGTACTGTATTAACTTTGCCCGGATGATACTGTAAGTCGATATCATAGTCTGCCATTAATTCAAGCCACCGTCTCTGCCTCATATTCAATTCTTTCTGTGTGAAAATATACTTAAGACTTTTGTGATCAGTGTAGATTAGCACCTTGTCTCCCAGAAGATAATGTCTCCAGATTTTCAGTGCGAATATTACTGCCGCCAGCTCTAAGTCATGAGTTGGGTAATTCCTCTCATGTGGTTTCAGTTGCCTGGATGCATAAGCTATGACATGACCATGCTGCATTAATACACACCCTAGGCCTTTTCCGGATGCATCACTGTATATAACCATCCCTCCTCTTCCTGAGGGAGTCCTCAAAATTGGAGCTGTAATGAGTCTTTCCTTTAATTGCTCAAATGCTGCAGCACATTCCTCGGTCCATATATATTTTTCTCCTTTCCGGGTGAGCTTCGTTAACGGGGCTGCAATTTTAGAAAAATCTTGGACAAAGCGCCTGTAATATCCGGCCAATCCAATAAAACTCTTAATTTCTGTTACTGTCCTTGGAATTGGCCAGTCCTTTACTGCCTGAATTTTACTGGGGTCTACTGAAATTCCTTCTTCTGAAATTATGTGCCCAAGGAAGGTCATACGGTTCAACCAGAACTCGCACTTGCTTTGCTTAGCATGAAGTTGTTCCTGTTGGAGAGTCTGTAACACTATCCTCAAGTGTTCTGCATGCTCTCTGTCGTTCTTCGAGTAGATCAAGATGTCATCTATAAACACTAACAAACTGATCCAAGTACGATGAGAACACTCTGTTCATCAAATCCATGAAAACTGCAGGGGCATTGGTGACTCCGAAAGGCATAACTAGAAATTCATAATGGCCATAACGAGTCCTGAATGTTGTCTTTGAATATCTTCTTTCTTTACCCTTAGCTGGTGATATCCTGATTGCAAATCCAACTTTGAAAATACTCGGGCCCCATGAAGCTGATCAAACAGATCATCAATTCTTGGTAAGGGATACTTGTTCTTGATTGTAACCTTGTTCAATTCTCTTGTAGTCTATGCATAACCGTTTACCACCGTCTTTTTGTTTGCCAAGAGCACTGGTGCTCCCCATGGTGAAGCACTTGGCCTAATTAATCCTTTGTCTAAGTATTCTTGCAGCTGCTTTTGAGAATCTCCAACTCAGCGGGTGCCATTCTGTATGGAGCCTTGGATATCGGAACTGTACCTGGAAGAGTATCAATGGAGAACTCAACTGTCCTATCAGGTGGAAGTCCTGAGATTTCGGTAAACACTTCCGGAACTCATCCCAAACTGGTACTTTCTTTTTCTGGATCTCGGCCGTAGTCATCTGTGTTTTTCCTTTGGCAGGTTTGCGTTCTCCCTCAAATTGGAACTCAGGCTGAAGCGGTATTCTGAAAATGACTTTCTTGTTTCGGCAATCAATGACCGCATGGTATCTGCTGAGCCATGTCATGCCTAAGATTATGTCGTACCCTCTAGTATCTAGTACGAGCATATCTATGGCCAAGGTACGGTTACAGAGTTCTACAGGGTAATCAATACAAACTTTAGTAGATATGACTACTCCATTCCCTGTACTAATCTCCCATTGGTGGTCTAAAGTTTTATCAGGTATAGAATGCAAGGCAACAAAACGATCAGATATGTAACAATGAGATGCACCTGAATCAAAGAGGGCAAGAACAGGTTTTGAGTGTACCCTGATCTTACCTGTTACTACTTCTCCAGAAGTTTCGGCCTCTTCCGCTGTCAAGTTGTAAGCTCGTCCTCTTCCACGACCTGCTGCAGCTCTAACTCCCCTCTGGACTGGGCGGTTTACTTGCTGTGGGGGAGGGGGAAGAGCTCCTAACCATCGGTCCCTGGTTCCTCTGTCCATCCGGTCCTGGAAGTGCTGGTAGTACTTGGTTGGCTATTCCCATTCTCTTGTGGGGGCAGACTTCTACTGAATGATCACGGGAATCACATGCCAGGCATAACCCATTTGCCCTTCGGCAATTCTGCTGAGTGTGACCCGGTTTCTGGCAATAGTTACAAACGGGGAATGGTTGGGTTGTCTGGAAGGGGGCTCGCCGAAATGGTCGTCTCATTGGCGGAACCCTCGCCGCTCTATATGGACCTCCTCTCCCTGCTTGTGGAAATGGCCTTTTCATGGCCTGGTTCCCCATCATGTTAGTCTTCCCTTTCTCCAGTCCTCGCTCAACTTCCCGAGCTATGGTGAGGACTTGGGAATACGTTTTCAGCTGCTGGGGCATCAAGAGGATCTGAATGTCCATTCGCAAACCCTGTTGGAATCTACTCGCTCGCTTCTCTTCATCAGCTACCATATATGGAGCGAAGCGGCTCAGCCTCAAGAACTCAGCGGCATACTCATCCACAGACCGGTTCCACTGCTGAAGTCGGATGAACTGTTCCTCCATTTCTTTCTGGGCGGTGGCAGGGAAAAATCTACTATAGAAGCTTTGGGAGAACTGGTCCCACGAGACAGGTTTCTCCAATCTCGCTTCTTCAGCTAGCCACCAGGTCCTGGCTACATCCTTTAGCTGAATCTTGGCGACCTCCACTTGATTTTCTTTTGGAAACCCGGGCTGCGTTCAACAGATCTGTGGTGTCAATCAGCCATTGCTCAGCATCTAGTGGTTTCTCTTCTCCCGTGAATATCGCCGGTTGTAACCGCCTGAAGTCTGATACATTCCCCGGCCTTTGTTGGGAGTTACTAACTCTTGCCGAAGGAGTTCCGTCTGCTGTTGCTGATTTTCCATCATAGTCTGGATAACCCTCAGAATCTCAACATTCTCCCCCGCGGGTCCATTCGATGCTTGTCCGGCATTGTTACGACTCGTCCTTCTATCCATACTTATGTTGGTAAAAAGTAGACTGGGAACTGGAAAGATGAAAGAATTTTAGGACACAAGGAAAGGAATCAAGAAGGACAAGATAACTTGTACATTGTAGTTGGCAATGGCAAATTACATTAATTTGCTACTTGATTGTACTATAGGTGTGAGAGCCTAGGCTCTGATACCAACCTGTAACGCCCCGATTCCAAGGCTACGGGGACGTCACTGCGACGTACATACGCAGATCAGAAATACCCTTACGTATATACGCTAAGCATCAGTACAAACAAGAATCAGAGTACGACAAAGCGTAGCGTCCTTTCATATGCCAACATAAGAAGTACAAGGTACAAGGTTATCACAGAATGTGACATATATTTACATATCGCATGCATCATATATCACAGCCAAACTCAAAAGTACGATTTACAAGATAATTACAAAGATGCTCACGAGCTGAAGAAAGGTCCCGCGAGCCAAAGGAAAGTCTGGGATGACAGCAACCGAGACTAATCAGCCTGCTCGGAAGGGAAAGCCTGGTCCTCCACAGAAGGCTCCACCTCGATCCAAGGTTCGGAACCTGAACATACAAATTCAAGGGAGTCAGGACCTCCCAACAAGTAGAGCAGGTAACAGCCGAGTGGCAACAGAAACATGAACATGAAAGTTGGTACAATATCATGAGAAATCAGCCAGCAAGTAGAAGAAGCGCAACATGTTAAAAAAGAAAGGGCATTATATAAGCTTAAGCTACGGCCTCATGAGACTAGTACCTCGAGGGAATAATCCAAATAAGGAAACCCTCATCTATATACTTTTATCTCATGACACCTGTAATCCAAGCGCATACAACACCCACAATTAGCGTCTTATTATTGTTATTATTATTATACTCGTCTTACCCTGATATCTAGCTATGTGAACTAGCGTCCCAGCACACATAGATCCATATCCGAGTAAAGCAAGGTTGTTATTGGAAACCAGCGGGGTATCAACGAACTATGTTTACAGTGGGTCCCGTGCATACCCGGGACCACGGCCCAGGATGTTCCGTTGCTTGGTGGACGGAACCTGCCGCAAGGCTAACAGGAGGGACTTATTGTATGCCCTTATCATGATGGTACCAGGAAGGAGGGAGCCAGCACTCCCCTCGTCGCCTGGAGGCCCACAGGTCAGACCGGAAATTTAGTTGCACAACATACCTAATACCACTGTAAACACGAACACATAT
Source organism: Agave tequilana (assembly GCA_038442645.1). Lineage (NCBI taxonomy): Eukaryota > Viridiplantae > Streptophyta > Magnoliopsida > Asparagales > Asparagaceae > Agave > Agave tequilana. Next base: position 66,307 of record JAVJIF010034820.1, on the reverse strand, counting down.
TGACAGCCGCATGTTTCCCCCGACCCAATGCAAGTTGTCTTATTTTATGAATATTAGGTAATTATCAAATTTCGGGAATGAGCAGGAACATGTCAGGAATACAGGTATATCAGGAGTACTGGTTCGTACTATCATGTAATCAAGTTGGTAAATCATGAAGTCCGGTCATCATTCCCGTTATAGTGATAATTATAGGAGTCAGATGTATCATGCCTTGTGTTAATGGATAGCATGATAAGAGGTGATATTCATCAAGTAACAAGTCATGAAATAACAATATATATAATGCATGTTCCAAGTATAAGACTTATTCCCAAGAAAATAGTTAATCAAAGTGATTCAGTCAAGATTAGTCGACTAAGGAAGGTGATTAGTCGACTAATGGGGGAGTTAGTCGACTATAGGAAAAGGCAAGTCGACTAGTAAGGTGGCGTTTCAGGAGATCAGCGTTTTCAGAAAAAGGGTTAGTCGACTAGAGTATTGGGATAGTCGACTAGTCTGCTGCGTTTCGCAAAACGGGTCTCACGAAGTCGCGTTTCACAGGTCCGCGTCTTGCCACAAGTCCGCGTCTCATGAATCCGCGTTTCACAAGTCCGCGTCTCATGAATCCGCGTTTCACAAGTCCGCGTCTCATGAATCCGCGTTTCACAAGTCCGCGTCTCACCAGAAGGAGTTAGCCAGTAAGGGGATAAAAGAATAGACCGCGTTTCAAGAAAAGAGCGCGTCTCTCAAGGTCGCGTTTCCAAGAGCCGCGTTTCCCAGAGCTGCGTTTCCAAGAATCGCGTCTCAGGAAAGTTAGTCGACTAGGGATAATAATTAGTCGACTAATAGGGTGCGTTTCAGAATAATCAAGGCTGCGTTTGTAAGAGAGCTAGTCGACTAATGGGCTGGCCAAGTCGACTAATATGGGTGCAGAACAGAGAACAGATCCTGATATTTGAGGGCTGAGTTTGTTGATATTATTACAAGTATAGAATAATGTCCAAGTCTTGGCGAGTAGAATTACTCGCCTAGAACGCGTCCAATTTCCAGCAAGAGTGCCAAGTGAAGAAGTGATCCCTTGCCAAGTCAATCACCAAAACGATCACCGGAATAATCGTGAACGATTACCGGGAAATCTACGGTGATGAAGCTCGGTCCCAAACCAAAAGGAGGGCACGGCCTAGAGTCCTGTCAACCGAGAAGAACACGGCCCCAAACCAAAAAGAGTGGCCGGTCTCCACAAAAGGAAGAGGTTGATGGTGCAAGTCCAGTTCAATATGGCAAAACGAGATTTTGCAAACGGCGTGACGGGGAATGAAACTATAGTCCGCCGGAAAGAGGTTGACGAGGAGGCAAGGATGGTATGCTCGGTGGAGGCTACGGTGGTGCAGGTGGTGGAGGAGATGGTGGTGAAGTTTTGGTGGAAAAATGGGTTCTTTGGTGGTGAAGAAGAGGAAGAAGATGGTGATGGAGATGATGTTTTGGTTTGTTGTTGTAGTTGGAATGGAGGAGTATATGGAGGGGAGATTGGTGGATGGAATGGTGGAAGAGATGGTGGTGTATGGAGGGTGGAAAGGTGAGAATGGCCAGCCAAAGGGCTGTTTCTTGCTGCTGTGGACGTTCTCAGGAAGTGGAGAAGGAAGAAGAAATGAAAAAGTGAAGAGAGAAGGAGTGGGGGAGTTATATATAAAGGGTAAGTTAAGATTATAACAAGTTTGCCATTCACTCAATGAAACTTGCGTTTCATGCTAAATTGGCCGCGTCCCACCACTCAAGGCTGCGTCTAGCTGCTGCTGACGCAGTAAACAACCCTGCGTCCAAGAAAACCAAGATTGTGTTTACAGGAAAGTCAAAGAGGTATGGGTGATTTGACTAGTGTTTGATTGGCCCATAAGCTTTAAATGCAGCATGGAGAGGATGGCTGCATTTAATGATGGATCCAGCTGGTGAAATCTCGCGTTTGAGGAAGGAGAGAGAAATACGATAAAAAGAGAAAAGTGTGAATACTTGGATAATTCTCGGTATCTGGGAAAATACCGAAAACTCCAGAAATGCCCAAAAATTGAAGCGACTCAGAAAGCTACCCAAAATTCTCAAAAATCATAAATATTATAAAATGACTTTTGGTGAAATCAGTTTTCAGAAATTCTATCTCAGTTTTAAAATAAAAATCTTGGAATACACTGAGAACGGTGTCTACACCGGGTAGGCTGAATTTTTGATAAAATCAGAAAAATCCCAGAAAATGCCTGAAGGAAGAAAATATAATTTTAAGAAGGAATGTGAAAGAGGAATCCAGAATTTTGATTCCATTGCAAATTAAAATTCCTGGAATCAACCAATGATACTGGCCGACACCGGTTTTGAAGATTTATAATTAAATTCCGAAAAATTCCAGAAAATCATGAAAAATCTAGATTATTAGAAGATAATATTTGAAACTAAAATCAGTCAAATCTGGATACCGAACAGGTCAAATCATGCAGTACTGCTATATGAGTAAGGATAGTAGAAAATAATATAATAATAATATGCTCAAAAATCAGAATACGTAACTGTGCACGTATACTGGGAATGGGGTGTTACAACATCCCTGCCTTCACCCAGAAGGATTTCGAATCCACTAGCTTGTCCACACAGGACTCCCACACAGGGAACCTCCACCGAGGATTTGGGGCAATACAATAACTAGGAGTACCCAACTCCTCTCTTTACAACCACAACCTCTCACTAGAGGCTAAGCACCAAGCCAACAAAACTATCACCTCACAACTTGAGGGATAAGCACAAAGCTAAACAAGGATCACCTCACAACTTGAGGGATACAACCCAATTGTACAACCTCCTCAACACTATGAGGGAAAGGCACAAAGCCAAGCAATAATTAGGGTTTACAACTTGGTGATCAAAAGATCACAAACCAATCTCTTTTTCTCACAAATACAAAGATCCTATAGATAGGATAGAATGAACCTCAAGTGTGTGAAAAACTAAAGGAATGGAAAACAAATTACTCAAAGAAAATCCTTGGGAAAAACTAAAATCAAGATAAAGAAGTTGAATCAAAAACACTTTTCCCAAAAACACTTTTCTTTGATTTTCCAAACCCTAGAAAAACACAAATATATTGTAAGGATTTGAGCCCAAATACTTCTTTTTGATTGTTATAAAAATACTGGTAAGATCAGAAATTTTGCTCTCTAAAAACTTATTGAAAACTATTAAGATAAAACCCAATTTATAGTTTCTTCAAAGAACTAGCCGTTGCAGCCAAATATGGTCAGATTTGACCATCCGGTCGACCGCCCGATCGACCGGCCAACGGTCTAAATTTGACCGTTAGCGACTGCCGGTCGACTGCCCGGTCGGCCGCGCCCAGAACCAGAGAGCAACGGTCGACCGCCCGGTCGACCGGAGCAACCCGAGAGTGGGTTGCTTTCAGTCGGTCGACCGCTCCGTCGACCGGCTCAATGGGCTGACTGCGTGCACGTATCTGTGCATGTCCGGTCGACTGCTCCGATCGACCGGCTACTGGTCCGGTCAACCGTGCGGTCGACCGCCAGAGCCTGACAGTTCAGTTTAAAGGATTGAAAACTTAGGTTTTAATTATCCAATTAAATCCCATAAAATCTCCAAAAATCCACAAAAATAGTTTTAGCATAATACAATGATATACAAACTTGTGTGAAAAATTTCAATACAAATTTTAAACTTTTTGAACCATTTTTGTGTTATGGAAATTTTGCCGAAAACCAAAAATCGTATTTTCTAAAACTTGGATTTTTCAAATGAAAATTCGTTTTGTCCAAAACTTATCCAAATACAAAAACATGATATTTAAACAACTTTAAGCATGTTGTATATGGATATAATCCAATATACACTAAAGATATATATATCATTTTTTGACAATAGATCTGAAAATATGTTTTGTTCCAAATACATGAATAGGTATATCAATGTAAGTTTTTTTAAATAGTTGAAGTATAGATGTATATATAAAACATATCTAATATACATTTAAACCATGTAAACTTATATTGATACTTAGCTATTCATAAAAATCAAGATCGGTTAAGTCGAAAATCGAAAACCGAATCCAAAACATGGAAACGTGTGCGTGTTGTGAACTTGAGCATATCACACTATTCAAATCTTTACAAATGGATCTAAACACAAAACTAAACTAGGTACCGAAATCTTCTTGATGAACACGTCTTCAAGCTGACTCGATCCAAACTCGATCCAAACTGTGATTCACTAAGCTTGACTCCTATGAGTGCTATATATGATCTTGTCGCTCGGGCTCTTGAATCACCATGTGAATAGCTCCAAAACACCTTTGTTAAAGCTAGTCACCTACTAACATCTTGATTAGAGATCTGAAACTAAAATCACAAGATTATTAGTACACATAACTACATGAGTTAATCATCATCAAAACTAGAGTGGAAGGCCTCTGGGCCAACAATGTTTTGATTTGTTTTGCCTATATACAAGGGGAGCTTAACTTCTCTTCTACATATAGATTCATGTTGAGTGTATCTATATTGAGGAGCTTGACAGTTCTTCTTTATGCGATACACGTGTGTAGGGGAAGCTTCACATCTTTTCTTATGCATTGCATATTATGCGTTATGTGAATTAGGGCTTGTCATCCCTCCTTCATGTAATGCATATGATTAAGGCAAAACCTGCACAAAAAATACAAAATTTTAGATTTAAGAATAAAAATGTGCAAGTGCTCAATTCTTACCGCTATAGCAAGTGGCTATGCGGGTCGTGATCCACAAGGAGGGTTTTGCGATAGAAGCGTTTACGTTTTTGTATTGAAATCTTTATAAAAACCAAACGAGAGTTCTTCTCTGTTTTTAAGTTAAGAAAATGGAAATTATGTTAAAGTTAGAAGAAAATGAGAGATGAAGAAGGTGAGAAAAATCAGAAAACGATAAAAGCGACTATGTACAAATGGAGTGAGTGGAGAAGAAAGAGTTGGAAGATGTGGTGATTTAATTTACAGAAATAAAAGAAAACAAATAAAAACAATTACTTACCTTCTTTTCACCAAAAGCTTACCTTGAGTTTTTAGCTACGATGTTACCTTGAATTGGAGGCAATCAGCACATAGCCCATAAGAGTAGATTTTTGGTCTCTTTCACATTACATCATCAAGACACTCAAGCATGAAATGATACAGAGAGACTCACGATTCCATCGTCATGAGCTATCGGTGGCACTCGCAAAGGCAAGGCTCTTTTGATGCTTTTAGACTCACTTGGAAGACAGTTGTACCAAAAAGAAAAGTGAAGTAGAAAAGAATAAGGAGAAGAAGAAAACTAAAAAGAAGTACATACAAAGAGAGAACATGGATTCGATTTCATAACGATCAAAGAAAAGGAAGAAACCTTACACCAGTGTCACTCTCAGCTCAAGCTTCATTCTTGTTCTTCGATGAAAGTCGATCTCCTCTGAATTACATAAATGAAAACTAAAATAACATGTAAAAGAAAAATAAAAACCTACACTAAGAAATGGAAAACTAGGCTAAATCCTATCTCTCTGCCTTTCCTCCTTGCTCAGCTAAAACTAGTATTTATAGGCAAAAAAACCTAAAGGAGAAGATCCCAGGAAGATTGGGGGAATCTCCTGGTCTGATGTATTTCCCGTATCTTCTTCTGATTTTCTTGTTTTTTCTTCAAAAGTTGACAAAACAGCCTTTGATTGTGCTTGATTCAGGGAGGATTCTTCTCAACCTTCCTTATATGCCAAGATTTTGCCTTGATTCAGGGAGGATTCTTCTCAACCTTCCTTATATACCAAGATTTTGCCCACAGGGAGGATTCTTCTCAACCTTCCTTATATGCCAAGATTTTGCCCTGATTTCTTCATCTTGATTCAGGGAGGATTCTTCTAAACCTTCCTTATATGCCAAGATTTTGCCCTGATTTCTTCATTTCAAATTTATTCTGAATTAATCAGAATTTGGTGGGCTTTTGGGCTTGTTTCTCTTCATCTCCTTAAGGAATGGCCTGCAAATAAATTAAACATTTAATTAGGACAAAGCAGATTTTATTCTATAATAAGTATGGAAATATGATAATAAATATGCAACATTAGTGACCAATCACACCCCCATACCTATCTTTTGCTCGTCCTCGAGCAAAACAACTAAACTATACTAAGGATTATTAGACCACTTTCGCAGGTCACGCGATTGCACTGAGCATGTGCAACAAGCCGTTAAACCTCTAGGTTTTCCCTAGAGGACGAGTTTTGTCTCGTGAGGGTTTTCAGTGGATTACACCCACAAAATTCATAAAAAAAGAGAAACAAAAAGTTAGTATTTTCGAAAAGCATTTTGAAAGAGAAAAATATTTGAAATATAATTGTAAGATTTAAGCAATCTATAAGTTATAGAAAAACTGAATTTTTCATTCCTAAACTTAGTCTCTATTCAAAAACTTGTTATCAATCAAAGTAAGAAGTCAATTTGTACTTCTCATCTAGTCTATTACTTTACCCTAAGTCATATGCACTTGTGACTGTGAAAATTTTGACTAAGGGTTCATTAACTCTAACTCTTATGCCTTATTTATTATTATATATAGATATAAATTTTTTTTTGGTATTATTTCTTAGTTTAGGCTTTCTAATCTGCCCATGTAACGAGCCTTTAATCGATGACTCCCAAACCAGACGGTCTTAGGGCACCAGGTGAGAAGACACCCCTAGGACTTAAGGACTCGAGCAAACAAGGCCACAAAACTAAGGATTTTATTATATGACCTCCTTTAGGCGTGAATACTTATGCTTTATTAGGCACAATTACCCAGCTTAATCAGAGGATTTTTATATATATTTTTCAAACTTATCTAATCATCTTTCGCATAAATACTAAGGCTTGCTTAGGCCAAAGCACCTAGCTAATCAATAATTAGATTTGTTTATCTTTTTTTTTATTTTTTTTATAAGGCATAAGAATCTTTATTTTTGAACCCTAAGTGTGTAAGTGTATGAAGTGTGCATATTTTATCAAGGTAAAGATCAAGACTAAATTACTTTGACAAATTATCTTCCTTACCCTAAAAATCAAACAAATAATCTTATTTTGACCAAGTATAAGAAATCCTAATTTGGATTTTCCTATTCCTTAAAATTAACTTAATTTTTTACAAAAAATATGTCAAAATATTGTTTCCATTTTCAAAAAGTTTTTAAAAGTTTTTAAAAGTAAAGAAAATGTTAATATTTTTTTTTTAAACAAAATGAAAAGTTATGTTAGACCCTCCCCCACACCTATCTCATGCATTGTCCTCAATGTATGAATTAATGCATAGATGCATGAAAAAGAAGAAAGGGAAGGAAAATGTTACCTTAAGGTGGTGGTTCCGGTGGTGGTCTGATTGGTCCACGAAATGCGGCCAATCAACTTTTCGTTGGGTTCGGAGGAACCCGCTAGAAATTACTCTAATATAACCCATTAAAAAGATAAATCCTTGAAGGATCTTTATTAAATATTTAACCCCATCTAATTTCTATATTCCATAACTAATTTCGGAGTCAAATTTGTCAACCACCTCGTCCCAGAATGGAGTATGAAATGATAGAACAGTTGACTTGGACTCAGGAAGGACAGGAACTAATACCGACTCAGGAAGGTGACTTAAGTCAAGTAAAGGTTCAGGAGTCGAAATAGGTTCAGAAATTGGGTCCAAGTCAAGAAGTTGAAACTCAAGTCCACATGTATTTTCCAATAATGGAATGTGACCTAATATGGGTGATTCCAGTTCAGGGATGAGAGGTGATGGAATCAAAACCGACTCTAGAATATTATTCAAGTTTGGTAATAGAACAGGAGTCAATATTGATTCAGAAAGTTGAACTGGATCACAAATTTGAGAATCTAGGTCACATATCTCATTGAGTTCAATATCATAAAAATGAGAACTTGCCAATTTGTCAATAGGATCTTCAAAAGTGTATAATTGGTCAAGTTCAATCTGATCCTCAAAGATGGGTGATTCAATTTCATTATGAATTGGTACAGGATCCAATGTTGACTCGGGAAAAGATCGAAATCAGGTGAAGATACCGAAGTCATAATCGAATCGGGAAGTAAAATAGAATCACTAAGTTGGGGTTCAGGATCATATTCATTTTCAAGTTCTATTTCAGGAAAAGGATAACTTGCTAAACTGTCAATATCTTTTTCAAAATTTGGAGTTTGGGCAAGTTCAAATGGTTGTTCTGAAATGGAATCTTGATTTCCAAAACTACATGATTCTTCGTCTCTAACAGAATAGTTGTGACATCAGGACGGTGTGAACGTAGAGATTCGACCATCATATCTATGTCACGGTTACGAGTGTTTTGAGCCTGAGTCATGGCTTCAAGCATCTTTCATAGTTGATAGGTTCATTGTTTTGATGAAAAGATGAAGAATTGTCTTGGAAGTGGTAGTGAAATTATGAGTCCATCAGATTTTGGGATTTATGTTTGGACTCACGCATACTCATTTCCATAATTGATGGTTTCCTATTTTGGACGGGTGGAACTGAGTATGAATCTTGAACATAATATGGACTGGGTGGAGAAGGAGGACAATTTGGTTGAAAATCTGACTCGGGGTAGGTGAATCCCCACTGACTCTGTGAAGAGTTGAAATCGTTATGAAAATTATAGTCATACGATGGGGGACATGGGTTATATTGATTCGGATAAGACCAATCCGGCACACTAGGTTGGTTAAAGTCATGATATGCCGGGTTGGTAATATCCGAAAAAGAGTTTGATGTGTAATATGGATTATTATTGAAATTGGAAAAATTTTTATTATAGGCCATATCACACAATGGAATACAAACAAAAAGAAAGAAAAACAAACAAATAAACAAAGAAAAAGAAAAAAAATTCTAATCTAAGTTAGGGTAGACCTATGACCTAGACGACTCCTAACTGGTTAGACTGTCCACGGGAGGTCCAATGCAGACTTTGACCACAAGCTAATCAGCCAGGTCAGGGCAAGGTTGGTGGAAGGTTTTCCGTCAAAGACGTTCCTTAATTAAATAACCACCAACCTTCGGGCTTTCGGCCCTTAATCCCTTTCCTAGACACTGATTTTGCAAGAGTCAAATTCCAACACTTTTCCCCCTTAGGATGATCTCCTAATTGAGTCCGAGATGTCCCTAGGGCCAACGTCTACTCATTTTTAGTTAGGCTTGGGTTAGTGAGTGCTTGGAATCTGATTTTTGGGCTAAGGAAGGGTGATTAAATCCCCACCTTATCTTGTTATGGGTTAGTGCCCTTAAGATAAGTTTGTGCAAGTGTACAAGATATGTAAATAAGATTCACTCAAAGTGATGTAAATCAATCAAGAGATAGTCCTATTCTAGATGCAATGCGTACGTACCTTGCTCCAGCACTCTTCAACAGTAAAAATAAATGAATTGAAAAGACACGTGCCTAAAATGCAAACGTCTAATCAATTTTTTATCTTTTCAACAAATATTTTACTGTTGATTATTAGCAGGCTTATGTGATTGCATATAAGAAATAAAGTTGCAGAAAACTAGAATTTTGCAAAGCAAGCAGCCCTGCAAAAACCAATTAGTAGTGAACTCTTCCTTACCGCGGAAACGCGGCTAAAGCTGAGAAAACGCGACAATTCAGAGGGTACTGGTCTCTGCTTTCTAGACCAGAGGCCCAATACCACTTATATGTCACTGCAATCTTCTTTTCCTGATTTGCTTGCCCTTAACCTGCAACAGAGAAGAAAGTTCGTTTTAGTTCTAAAAATTTTCAATAAAAAATAGATTTCAATAAAAACGTTACCCTCCCCGGCAACGGCGTCAAAATTTGATTGAGGCAAAACCTGCACAAAAATACAAAATTTTAGATTTAAGAATAAAAATGTGTAAGTGCTCAATTCTTACCGCTATAGCAAGTGGCTATGCGGGTCGTGATCCACAAGGAGGGTTTTGCGATAGAAGCGTTTACATTTTTGTATTGAAATCTTTATAAAAACCAAACGAGAGTTCTTCTCTGTTTTTAAGTTAAGAAAATGGAAATTATGTTAAAGTTAGAAGAAAATGAGAGATGAAGAAGGTGAGAAAAATCAGAAAACGATAAAAGCGACTATGTACAAATGGAGTGAGTGGAGAAGAAAGAGTTGGAAGATGTGGTGATTTAATTTACAGAAATAAAAGAAAACAAATAAAAATAATTACTTACCTTCTTTTCACCAAAAGCTTACCTTGAGTTTTTAGCTACGATGTTACCTTGAATTGGAGGCAATCAGCGCATAGCCCATAAGAGTAGATTTTGGTCTCTTTCACATTACATCATCAAGACACTCAAGCATGAAATGATACAGAGAGACCACGATTCCATCGTCATGAGCTATCGGTGGCACTCGCAAAGGCAAGGCTCTTTCGATGCTTTTAGACTCACTTGGAAGACAGTTGTACCAAAAAGAAAAGTGAAGTAGAAAAGAATAAGAAGAAGAAGAAAACTAAAAAGAAGTACATACAAAGAGAGAACATGGATTCGATTTCATAACGATCAAAGAAAAGGAAGAAACCTTACACCAGTGTCACTCTCAGCTCAAGCTTCATTCTTGTTCTTCGAGGAAAGTCGATCTCCTCTGAATTACATAAATGAAAACTAAAATAACATGAAAAAGAAAAATAAAAACCTACACTAAGAAATGGAAAACTAGGCTAAATCCTATCTCTCTGCCTTTCCTCCTTGCTCAGCTAAACCAGTATTTATAGGCAAAAAACCTAAAGGAGAAGATCCCAGGAAGATTGGGGGAATCTCCTGGTCTGATGTATTTCCCGTATCTTCTTCTGATTTTCTTGTTTTTTTCTTCAAAAGTTGACAAAACAGCCTTTGATTGTGCTTGATTCAGGGAGGATTCTTCTCAACCTTCCTTATATGCCAAGATTTAGCCTTGATTCAGGGAGGATTCTTCTCAACCTTCCTTATATACCAAGATTTTGCCCACAGGGAGGATTCTTCTCAACCTTCCTTATATGCCAAGATTTTGCCCTGATTTCTTCATCTTGATTCAGGGAGGATTCTTCTAAACCTTCCTTATATGCCAAGATTTTGCCCTGATTTCTTCATTTCAAATTTATTCTGAATTAATCAGAATTTGGTGGGCTTTTGGGCTTGTTTCTCTTCATCTCCTTAAGGAATGGGCCTGCAAATAAATTAAACATTTAATTAGGACAAAGCAGATTTTATTCTATAATAAGTATGAAAATATGATAATAAATGTGCAACATTAGTGACCAATCAGCATATATGTAGGAAAGTTAACTTAGTGTCTTCCTCCTCATGAATGTATATCACATATATCCTTTATTGATTTGTTTTATGTCACCCCTTTGTTGATTTTTGCTTTTGACAAAAAGGGGGAGAACATTTTGTTTTTACTTTAACCCCTGTGTTGATGATTGACAAAAGGGGAGAAGTATTGGAGAAGATTTTGAGAAGTATTGGAGATGTTGGAGAAGTATTTCAGTATATATGCATGTTTTGGGAAAAGTATTTATGTTTATGCATATGTGTTTTGTTTTGCAAATAGGATAAAAGTATTTGATGTGTTTCATACTTGTTTATGCATGTTTATCTCCATGATTTGCTTACATGTTTATGAGCTTTCATTGCATATTTATTTGTTTATTGTGATGCATGAGTTAAGGGGGAGTTTCTTTGAAGCTTAACTTTAATCCATGCATATAACTCCAAGAGTTTTGTCATCATCAAAAAGGGGGAGATTGTTGGCCCAGAGGCCTTCCACTCTAGTTTTGATGATGATTAACTCATGTAGTAATGTTTACTAATTATCTTGTGATGTTTAGTTTTAGATCATTAATCAAGATATTAGTTGGTGATTGCTTCAACAAAGGAGTTTTGAAGCCTTTCACATGGTATTCCAGAGCCCGAGCAACAAGATCATACATAGCACTCGTTGGAGTCTAGCTCGGTGGATCACAGAGTTTTGGATCGAGTCGACTTGAAGACAGAGTTCATCAAGAAGACCTCGGTACATAGTTTATAATTTGTTTTAGATCCATTTGTAAATATTAGAATAGTGTGATATGCTCAAGTTCACAACACACACACGTTTCATGTTTTGGATATTGGTTTTCGGTTTTTGGTTTAACCGATATTGGTTTTCATGAATTGATAGTATATCAAAATAAGTTTACTTAGTTTTATGTATATTAGATTCATTCTATATACATGTATGCTTCATGTCTTAAATAAACTTAGTTTGACATACCTATTCATGTATTTAGGTTTTGTATTTTAACAAAACATATTTTTGGAATAAAAGTTAAAAACATTGATATATATATGTTTCTTGTATATTGGATTTCTATCCATATGCAACATGCTTCAAAGTGTTTAAATATCATATTTTGTATTTAGATGAGTTTTGAAAAAATCGGATTTCCATTTGAAAAACAAAGTTTTGAAAAAAAAATACGGATTTGATTTTTCAGCAAAATTTATAAGTCACAAAGATGTTTTAAAATGTTTGAAATTTGCGTTGAAATTTTTCACACAAATTTATATTTCAATGTATTATGATAAAACTATTTTTGTGAAATTTTAGAAGTTTTATGGGATTTTTGAAGATATTTTAAACCAAAATTTTCTGACACAGAATGCCTTCTGCCAGGCTCTGGCTGTCGACCGGGACGGTCGACCGGACCCAAAGTCGGTCATATATACTTGTACATATAGTGGGCCACAAATAAATCATTATATGTTTATACTTGAACGCTTATTTGTACCCATAGATGTGCTAGTATAGTCTAGTTTTGATGATTCATGCATTTGACTTGTATTCCTATTTTATCCATGTTTTCATGTTTATATGTTTAACTTCATGTATATGTCCATCTTGTCCAAACTATTGATTATGCATATACATCCTTTGAGTCACGTGCCTTCATGCATATACATTTGTAGACTCGTTTATATTTGAATATGTATGTATACTTTAGTTTGTATAAGACATACATATGCCTTGAAGATTAAATCAATTTTCATGTTTTCATGTTTTAAAGGAATTTCAGTTGAGCTTGATAACATATTTTCATGATAATGTGTTTCACATATATCGTGTACACTGACCTCACTTCTTGTTTTCTCATGATTATGTTCTCATGAGTATGTATGGGCTTTATGGACTTTGAGTGTTTAGTGACCATGTGATTTATATGTTTTTTATGAAATATAATTTTGTTTTATTCATTTCTTGAAGGATTTCGTACTAGTTTTTAAGATTTTTCATTTAACTAGTTGTGGTATTCTTCGTTATGGTAGAGTTCTCAAACATACTATATTTTTTCAAACCTATTTATGAAAACTCCTACCTTCCACGGGCGGTTGGTTGGGCGACCATGCCTTGTATGTTAATATTTAAAATCTTTTAAACATGAGCATGAAATCGGTGGAAAGGATTATGAATTATACACTTGATCATATTATGTTTTCAATTGGTATCATTGGATCGTTTCAATTGGTATCAATATTGACATTCTTTTTTGTATTCTCATATATATTTTTTATGTATGTATGCTTAGACTTCAAATAGTATCAATTTCGATTGGTATCTAATTTTTCATACATATATATGTTTTATTTGTGCTTACTATATATATCTTTAAGCACAAATTTTGATTATGATAAGCTTGATTTTTAATTGATTAGTTTTCAATTGGTATACTAATACAAGCTTTGCATCATTTTATTTGGTATTTCATAAAGGGGGAGAAAACTCGTATTTCATCTTTCAATTGATAGTTTGTTTACAATTGGTTTTGTATTCCACTCCCATACTTTATGATGAAAAATGATTGAAAAATTAATATTGATTTTTAATTTTGTATTATATGCTTATAAAGATAAATACCTTACAATTGATATCAAGATGTTATTTGTTTACTTTCATTTGGTATCATGTAGTGAAAGATATATATATTTTTTCTTTCAATTGGTATCATAAAATGTTTTGATTTGTTTTGCATATATGCAAGGGGAGCTTAACATCTCTTCTACATATAGATTCATATTGAGTGTATTTTATATTGAGGAGCTTGACAACTCTTCTTTATGCGATAAACGTGTGTAGGGGAAGCTTGACGTCTCCTCTTATGCATTGCATATTATGCGTTATGTGAATTAGGGTTTGTCATCCCTCCTTCATGTAATGCATATATGTAGGGAAGTTAACTTAGCGTCTTCCTCTTCATGAATGTATATCGCATATATCCGTTATTGATTTGTTTTATGTCAACCCTTTGTTGATTTTTGCTTTTGACAAAAAGGGGGAGAACATTTTATTTTTACTTTAACCCATGTGTTGATGATTGACAAAAAGGGGGAGAAGTATTGGAGAAGCTTTTGAGAAGTATTGGAGATGTTGGAGAAGTATTTCAGTATATATACATGTTTTGGGAAAAGTATTTATGTTTATGCATATATGTTTTGTTTTGCAAATAGGAGAAAAAATATCTGATGTGTTTCATGCTTGTTTATGCATGTTTATCTCCATGTATTTTCATACATGTTTATGAGCTTTCATTGCATATTTATTTTTATTGTGATGCATGAGTTAAGGGGAGCTTCTTTGAAGCTTAACTTTAATCCATGCATATAACTCCATGAGTTTTGTCATCATCAAAAAGGGGGAGATTGTTGGCCCAGAGGCCTTCCACTCTAGTTTTGATGATGATTAACTCATGTATTTATGTTTACTAATTATCTTGTGATGCTTAGTTTCAGATCATTAATCAAGATATTAGTTGGTGATTGCTTCAACAAAGGAGTTTTGAAGCCTTTCACATAATGATTCCAGAGCCCGAGCAACAAGATCATACATAGCACTCGTTGGAGTCTAGCTCTGTGGATCACGGAGTTTTGGATCGAGTCGACTTGAAGATGGAGTTCATCAAGAAGATCTCGGTATATAGTTTATAGTTTGTTTTAGATCCATTTGTAAAGATTAGAATAGTGTGATATGCTCAAGTTCACAACACACACACGTTTCATGTTTTGGATATTGGTTTTCGGTTTTTGGTTTAACCGATATTGGTTTTCATGAATAGATAGTATATCAAAATAAGTTTACTTGGATTTATGTATATTAGATTCATTCTATATACATGTATTCTTCATGTCTTAAATAAACTTAGTTTGACATACCTATTCATGTATTTAGGTTTTGTGTTTTAACAAAACAAATTTTTGGAATAAAAGTCAAAAACATGGATATATATATATATGTTTCTTGTATATTGGATTTCTATCCATATGCAACATGATTCAAAGTGTTTAAATATCATGTTTTTGTATTGTTTGACGGGAAAATAGGGTTCCTTGTAATATTTCCTTTAATCAATTAAAAGATTACAATGGATTTACACTCCGATTACACGAGAGGGAAGATGTTGAGACTTGAATCTCCCTTTTGTTTAATGCTGGGTTCTTCAGGTGGCGGTGGAAAGTGAATCTTGTTTTCTGTTGACCGGGTGAACGTCAAGAACTCTTGGGGATCTTCTCTTTGGATGGTCAATGGAGTAACACAGGCTCCTGATTGACCAGGAATCTCAAAGAGATTGTATGCAAAGATTGGCTTGTACGCAACAAGTTGTTTGAAGAGTTGAACTCTCTTTCCTTTTCTGTGGAAGCTCACAAGTCAAATTCTTCTCCTAGAATTATCTGACTGACTGACCCCTTCTCAATGTCAAGCAAGGCTATTTATAGAGGTATCAGAGGCGAACGTGTCCCCTAAAAACACTCCACAATGGGGGGTTAACTTCCTTCTTATGTGGGCAGTGCTTGACCCCATAACAAGGGCAGTTATAACTGAGACGCGGGTTTCGATCCTCGCGCCTTGGTGCCACAGTGATGCTGAGACGCGGGTTTCGACCCTCGCGTCTTGCTGCTGCAGTGATACTGAGACGCGGGTTTCGACTCTCGCATCTTACTACTGCAGTGATGCTGAGACTAGCCCTGCGTCTGGAGTTCTGCTTTTTGATGATTTGTCTTTTAATGATTTTTAGACAGCCTACAGAACCCCCTCCAAAGTTTTCGATATTTCGTGATTGGCTGGGACGGATTTCAAAATACTTTGGACTCTAGCTGAATTCACCCTTCTCATGATTGGACTGACAATGCTCCGAGCTTGATCTTGTTTGAAGTATGGCCTTCTTGAGTGTACTATTGAACTCTTTGAAGCCGTCAAAAATGATCGTGGCGAGTGTCTAGATACACAGTCTAAACCTCCCCGATGCTCTGGGTTTGTCGTTGGTGTACTTTAAACCAGGGGTGAACAGTCATCTGCTTGTGCCAGTGTACTGTTGAACTGAATTGCAGAAGTAAGGACTGAATGTAAGTCCTGCAGACGCAGGGGTTATGTGGTTTTAAAGACGCGCCTTCTGTAGGGATGTGTCTTTTGGGATGAAGACGCGGTTGTCGCTTTGTGGAGTAGACGCGGCTTTGGCCTAGTTGAAAAGGCGCGACCTTCGGAGGAATGCGTCTTTTTGGATGAAGACGCAGCTGTTGAATGAGAATCTGTGCTGTGAGTGCGTTGCCACGTGGCCTGTAGAATTGAGGGGACATCTTCTTTTTGGTGCGCGAATTTCGCGCTGCATTTAATACGCTTTCCACGCGTCAGGCAGGGATTAGGCGTCGAGCCAAGCGCCGCGTATCTCTGCGAATCACTGTGCTTATAAAAGACAAAAGTCTTTCAAGAGTCATCATCAGACTCTTCTTCTTCATTTGAACCTCTTAGGGTTAAGAAAGCTTGAAGCTTTTTTGTTCTTCTCGTTTCTTTCATTCCCAACATCGATTCCACGGTCGTAATGGCACCAAAGGCTAAGCATACTGCTTCGCCTTTCAAGGCCATCGTTCCTGAGACCCAAATGGGTGGTTCCTCCATACAGGAATCCCCTATTTCAGGTATTTAAAATCATCGGACTTGGTTTCCGCCATTAAAGGGGCTTACAGAGTTCTTTTAACTCTTAAATCCCTTTTGAATGTGAACCGCCAACGCGGGCTCATGCCCGTGTTTGATCTTCAGGCGCAGTTCTTGAGTCGATAGACAAGACGCAGGTTTCGATGACCTCTGCATCTTTTATCCGCTTGAGTCTGTACCTGTTTGTTGAACACAGGGCCCCATTGAGCCTTGCGTTTTGGATCCAATACTTAGAATATAAGTGTGAGGGATTCAGGCGCAGATTTTTTTACGATTCTTGCGTCTTGTGAGATCAGACGCCGGTCTTAATGAATCTTGCGTCTGAGTCCGATACTTAGAAATTTTCGTAAGTCCTAGATTTTTAAAACGCGGGCTCCATGCTAGCCGCGCGATCTTTGGATCTGGACGCAGATTTTGATGATCTCCGTGTCTGGGTTCATTTCTGCGTTTGAGTTGCAAACACTTAATCATTTTCCTTCAGATTTCTGATCAAATGTTATTTTCTTTTGTAGTGCGATATTCCTCCAACCCTCTATCCAAAAGTGCCACTTTGGACATGTAGGTGGTGCTGACCACAATCTGACCTTTGTGTTGCAGAAGACTGCTCCTGTGACTACTGATAAGTCAAAAGAGCGAAAGGAGAAGATCTCTAAAGTAAGCATGAGGACCCTCCGGGAAATTATCACCGACGGAGTGTTTGAGACGGATTCACGCACTCCGGTAAAGAAACCTGTCTTCTTTTTTGGCGATGACATTGACGAGGATGGTAGTGCCTTGCATGACGGTGATTACAA
Organism: Agave tequilana; assembly: GCA_038442645.1. Classification (NCBI taxonomy): domain Eukaryota; kingdom Viridiplantae; phylum Streptophyta; class Magnoliopsida; order Asparagales; family Asparagaceae; genus Agave; species Agave tequilana. Next base: position 48,532 of record JAVJIF010034820.1, on the reverse strand, counting down.
GTAGCTTCGCCAGATAGGGGATAGGAAATTCTTTCTTCCCAATATGGAGAGGATGTATCCCTTATCCTATCTCCAGCACATGTCTGTTCCTCAATCTTTCAGTTTCTAGATTCTAATCTCCTGTTTTTTTTCCCAGGTAGCCTCAATCATCCTTTCGCATATTCGCTGGGCCCTTGGGAGAATATATCGGCCAGCGAACTTGTTCGATGGTCGACCATTGGAGGAGAAGTCATGGTCCATGTTTATGAGAGACGAGGATTTGACATCCGCCGAGACCTCATTGGACACGATGCACCAGTCATGCTTCCGGCTTCGTCATGGTCACAGAGGGTATGGCGGTGGATATGGTGGTGGGTATGGTCCTCCTGCAGGTCACTGGAAAGAGGACGTCACCTGTAAGGTCTCGAATCCTCAACAATCTTTACCCCAGAAGTGACATCGACGAAAATAATCCATGTTCATTGGATGACTTTCTGGTGGTAGAGATGTTCATCAACGAAGGATCATGGCCTGCACCAGTTGGTCAGGTGGAATCAGAAGGTTCTGCTGCATTTCGATCTCAAGAAACACCATTGTTCTCAGCCAACAATGGACTCCTTCGATGTTTACGTCATGCATCATGATATAATCAACATCCGATCGTAACAACATTGCTCGGCCCTTCTTTGGCGCTCTTCCGAACATCTTGTATTGGGAGTAGTGAGACTACTTTAAGGAGTGAGTGCAACCTTTTACTGAGAGAGAGGGACTTCTTTGTACTCCTGTACTGTAACACTCAATTTTATTGTATAAGAGAGCGTTTTGTATCACTTTCATATATAACTAAAAGCGACACTTTTTCCTTGTCTTCTTCTATTGTCTTGAATTCCTTTTTTGTATTGAAAATCAGATGAATAGAAGTAAAGGATCTTTGACTTGTTAAAAATATGATAATAGTCTTAACGAGTCAAAGTCTGTAGAAAGATTCGATTTCCAGAACTCAACAAGGCTGTCAGAGGTGTGATATTAAGTTGACAGAATTGAGATAATTTTTGTGAACCTGCCAATCTATAAAGGAGAGTGACAAGTGGAATTTGTACCACCAGGGAGGATGAGTTTTCATCAGAGGTTTGAAATTAACTTGACTAAGACCCAGCTGAGGATTTAGTGAAAACACTGTTAACGGCATAATGTTAACCTAACAATGTTTCTAAGTGGGCTTGTTATTCTGTTAACGAGGATAACACGTGAGACTAGACTCATGGGGAATCTAGGAAGACTTTTTCCGTCAGAGGTGTGACTTAACGGGTTGAATATAGTCTTATCAGAAGTGTGATGTTAACTCGACAAGTTGTGAGTCAGAGGTGTAAGATTAACTTAACTCAAGGGTATTCCAGCTTCATTTGGAAGACTGAACGTGTCACTGTCATAGGTGTAATGTTTAACTTGATAGTGAGGGTAATGCTAGAGGTATAATTTTGAACTTGGCATTTATCATCTCGACTTCGACAAGGAAGTCCGAGGGAAAGTCATGGCCATAGGTGTATTGTTGAACTTAGCAATTACCTGGATGCTAGAGGTGTGATGTTAAACTTAGCATCGTTCATTTCAGCTTCGACACGGAAGTCTGAGGGAAAATGACTGTCAGAGGTTTAATATTGAACTTGGCAGCACCTTAATTACTATTAGAAATGTAATGTTAAACTTAATAGTAATTTGTCAGAGGTGTGGTGTTAACTTGACAGAAATTGACTCGTGATGGGAGCAATTTGAGGACCTGCCATTTGACTGATGAGAATGACAAGTGGAATTTTAAAAGTGTCAGAGGTGTAGTGTTAACCTGACAAATTTGAAGGCTTGCTACTCCATATAGAGTTGACAAGTAAGGTTTGTACTTGATAGGGAGTATTAAAAATTTTCATCACCAGAGGTATAGTGTTAACGTAGCAATGATTGTATTTTGTAGACCTACCATTCTGTGTATGAGAATTGGTAAGGGTTTTGGAGAAAAGAGGGTGGAATCTTGTCCACTTAGGATTTTTAGCAAACCCCAGCTATCAACGGATTTGAGGTGCCTTTACCAACTACCGTTTGAGTTGGGCTAGCCATGCTATTCCCCTTAGCATGGTGAGTTGTCGAAAACTTATGTTGGGCTTAGAAGCCAACATTTTCCTCTGTCCTTAGCCGTCAGAGACGTCGGACATTAATGAAGAGAGCAATATTAAAACCTAAGTTTCGCCTTTCGTTTCTTTATCAATATTTACATCATGCATCATGGTACGTCAAAGCTCGATTAGCTTGTCACCGATCTGCCGTGATATGACTGAATAAAGGAAAGAAACTTTTCTTGGATTTGGAGCTTTGATCAGAGGTGTACTTTTAACTTGATCAATGGAAGAGTACTATTAAGGATAGTACTTCTTCAGGAACCTACCATTGATCGGCATCATGAGTGTATCGCCATTTGAAGTTATGAGGCAATATGCTCCATTTGAGTAGACTGATTGTACTACAAATGATCCTTCCCATTCAGCCTGGAATTTTCCTTTTGTCTTATGTGTCATCACCATAGGTCTTCTGACCGCTAAGACAAGGTCACCTTTCTTGAAAGTTCGCACCTTAACTTTCTTGTTGAAGTCTCTGGTAATCCGGGCTTGGTAGAGCTCGATTTGTTATTGGGCCTGCAGACGCTTATCATCTAAGGCCTCTAATTCTTGGAGTCGCTGTCGATGCTTATCCTCACTTGTCATCTCCGCTGTCAAGGCGACGCATAGAGATGGGATTTGGACTTCTAGTGGAAGCACGGCTTCACACCCATATACCAACGAAAATGGAGTAGCTTTAGTTGGGGTTCAAACAGTTATGCAATAGGCCCATAAGCATTTGCCTAACTTATCGTCCCAGTCTCGCTGACTTTTCGAGACAAACTTCTTGAGAAGTTTGCCAATGGTTTTGTTGAAAGCTTCTGCGAGACCGTTAGCGGCAGTGTAGTATACTGTTGAGGACACACTCTGGATTCTGAACTTAGCGCAGAACCTCTGGAAAGCTTGACTGACGAACTGGGGTCCATTATCATGGACGATTCGCCGAGGCACACCAAAACGGTAGATGACATGATGTTTAACGAATTTGATCACATCAGATGACTTTACCTCCTTCAAAGGAATGGCCTCAGCCCATTTGGAGAAGTAGTCGGTTATGGCTAAAATAAACCGATGTCCTTTTGATGATGGTAGGCTGATAGGGCCAACTACATTCATCCCCCACATCTCAAATGGCCAGGTTGAAGTCATAGAGTGAAGGTACCCTGGGGCTTGATGGATGAAATCACCATGCACTTGGCAGGCGTGACATCTTTTGGCATAAGTGATGGTGTCAGCGATAATCTTAGGCCAATAATATCCCAACCTTTAGAGTCGATCCGCAAGTTTTGGGCTGGGTTGATGGGTTCCACACATACCGTCATGAGCTTCTTTCAATACCTCCTGTGCCTCTTTTTGCGATAGGCAGAGAAGTAAGATCCCGTCATGCGATCGACGATACAACGTTCGTGTGATCGCATTATAGTAGAATTTGGGGGCTTTTCTTTTAATGGTAGCTGCTTCCTTGGTGTCCTCAAGCAGGATACCATACAAGACATAGTCAATGTAAGGAAATCACCAGTCTCTAAGCTCTGGACCGGTTGACGACTCAAGAGCTTCTTTGTCTTGACAATCTCCCGTTGGCTCCTGGTAGTCCTAAGAACAATTCTCTGGCAATATAAGTCGTGGCTGTGGACAAATATTTTCTATACTACTCCAGCTAGAAGAGCTAAGGAGGCAGCGAGAGACGCCAGTGTATCTGCATGCGCATTTTGCTTGCGTGGTACATGGTCAATGTAGAAGTTTGTAAACCTCTTGGCCATGTGGACAGTTGCGTTGTAATAGGGTATTAGATCTTCATGTCTGACTTCGTACTCCCCGCGAACTTGGTTGATGATAAGTTTAGAGTCACTATATGCTTCGAGATTTTTAACGCCAATCTCATCGGCGAGTTGCATCCCAATCAAGAGGGCACTGTACTCCGCTACATTGTTGGAACAAGGCTCGGTTAATGAGACAGCTCGAGGAATCACATAGTTCTGTGGGGAGACGAGTACTACCCCTATTCCTACTACTATATGTCCTTTTGGGCCTGTTCTCGATGCACCGTCAAAGAACAGTTGCCACACTTGCCTTTCAAAGGATGTATAGGTCTGGCAGACTTCAGCGACCTCATCTGGGAGATCCTATAAAGTTTGGCAGCCCTCGGATCTGGATGCTCTGCCAGGAAATCCGCCACCGCTTATCCCTTCACGGCTTTTTGTGGTAAAAAGTGCATTTCATATTGGGATAGCAATATGGCCCATTTTGCCAGTCGGCCGTTTAGCGATGAAGGCTTTGTCATGAGTAACCTCAAGGGGTTGACTTTTGATATGACGTTTATAGTTTAGCCTACCAAATAGTGTCGCATTTTCTGAACAACGAACACCAATGCCAGACATTCCTTCTCGACCGGGTTGTACCGGTGTTCGGCCCCGATCATTGTTCTACTCAAATAGTAGATCGCTTGCTCTCGTCCTTGATCATCGTTCTGAGCTAATAAGGCTCCTAAAGAATGATCCATTGCTCAGACGTATATCAGGAAAGGTTTCCCGGACACCGAAGCCGCAAGGACTGGTGGTTGTGTGAGGTACTGTTTAATTCCCTCAAATGCTTGCTGGCAAGTGTTGTCTCAAATGTACGAAACATCCTTCTTCATTAATTTGGTAAAGGGTTGGCATCTTCCGGAGAGATTTGAGATGAACTTTCAGATGTACGCCAATCGTCCTTGCAATCCCCTGAGCTCCTTGAGGTTTCTCGGAGGTTGCATTTCCTGGATAGCGCGAACCTTTTCCAGATCTAAATGAATTCCTGTGGAGGTTACGACAAATCCTAAGAATTTGCCACTGGCCACCCCCAGGAAGGATTTGGCGTGGTTCATCTTCAATTGATGGGTCCGCATGATGTCGAAGACAACTTTTAAATCAGTCATATGATCACCTTTTGCGCGGCTTTTTACTGCGATGTCGTCAACATAGCATTCCACCATTTTGCGCATGTGTTTGTGAAAAATGGCATTCATAGCCCTTTGATATATCGCCCCTGCATTCTTTAGTCCGAAGGGCATGACGGTGTAGCAGTATACCCCCAGTGGTGTCCTAAAAGAGGTATGTTTTCATCATCAGGATACATTTTGATTTGATTATACCCTGAAAATTCATCCATGAAGGACATTCGCTCGAATCCACACATATTGTCAATCATGACATCTGTGATTGGCAGTGGGAATTTGTCCTTAGGATAGGCCTCGTTTAGATCACGGAAATCAATGCAGATCTGGATCTTTTCATTCTTTTTAGCAACGGGGACGATTTTGGCTATCCAATCAGGATGTTGTTCTTCCCTAATGAAGCCAGAGTCTATAAGCTTTCTAACTTCTAATTGAATTGCCTCCATTACTTCTGGACGGAATCGTCGCTGTTGTTGTTTGACAGGCTTTACGCCTGTATTAATATTGAGGCGATGCATAGCCACTCGAGGATCAAGCCCAGGCATGTCCTCGTAATTTCAGGCGAAGACATCTATATATTCTTGTACAAGAGATATTAGATCCTTTTTCTCAGAAGGTGACAGGCCTTCGCTTATAAAGATGGGTTTAGGCTTAGCCTCATCTCCTAGATTGATCTGAACAACCTTATCTTCTGTGGGTGGTTCGAGCTGTTCAAAGCGAGTATCCCAAAGAGCATTTAAATGTTTGATCCAAGGATCTGTATCGGATTGGATCATTTCTTCATCTTCGTCTTCCAGGTGCCTTGTTGAAACCATATTTACTAAAAGTTCTTCGAATATGTTGCCGACACTAATATCTGAATCCCACGATGATATGCCTAATGAGTAATCATGGCCTAATGGCTCTTCAGAGTCTGAGGCGATGGGATCGGGGTTGACACATAGCCCAACCCCCTGCGAGTCTGATGATAATAATCAGGGGTTTTCCCTTTAGGCACGAAAGATCAGAGTAGTGTTCTCCTTCCTTTGCCGAAGTTCAACCCTGGACCATTTGTCAGATCATACCCTATGCTTTCTATCATTCTGAGTGCATTTGGCTCATAATGACCGAACTGAGGGGATTCCTTCTCGCTTTCTGATTCTTCATGGGATATCGGTTCAGATTTAATTCGTCTGAAAAGAATTGGTTTTTGGCTTTTCCATTTTGCTGGAACCATGAATACTGATTCTTGCGCATTACCGGCATCTCGGTATGTTTTGAAGGACGATTTCACTGGTACATGCAATGATGTCAAAGCATCCATTGCCGACCAGAGGTCATCATCCACTTCGGTACTAGTGTCTGACGGCACTAAATCAGAAGCGAACACAGAGAAATAAGCCAAATCTAATTCTTTATTAATATACTATCCACCTACATCATCGGCGGTGTTATCAACATCGAGCTTATTAATGCTCGTTACAAGTGGATCTAGTTCCCACATGCACTCTTCTTTTTCTGGCTCGGTGTCGGCTTCATTACCAGAGTCTGGCTCCTCTGGTTGGGGGATTTCATCTGTTTCCACAGAGTCCTGATATAGGAGAGAATCTGTGAAATAATTCTCGACTCTCTTGAACGGATGTCTTTCGGTAATCAACGTTCGAACCTTTCCACTCCCGTCAATGTATTTCATGACTTGGTGGAGGGTGGAGGGAATGATAGAATTACGATGAATCCATGGTCGTCCCAGCAGCAAATTGTAGGAAGTGTCGGCATCATCATGTAGCATGTCACCTCCGACTTTAAATCCCCGATCTGGCATTTGAACTTGATCTTCTCCATTGGACGGGTACCATTAGCATTGAACCCATAAATGGTAGTCTGGGTAGCGCTCAAACGGTGGGTAGGAATCCCTAAATGTTGCATGACCCGGCAAGGCATAATGCTCAGTGCGGACCCTGGATCTACCTGAATACGGCTTACTTCAGATGATCCGATGTACCCTGTGAAGTATAGGGGTCGATCATGTTTCCCTTTAACCTGCATATCATTTACCATGAAAGTGATGCAGGGAGCATTTTGGGAAGCTTGGAGGCAATCCTTTACATCTTCCTCCTGTGGTCCAATTGATACTTGGGTCATGAAAACCTCAGCATTAGCTAGGGCCTCTTGTAAAGCATCTCTGGTTGACTTTGATAGCCTGAGGAGCTCATAAAGAGTAATTCGGGCCGGGATATTGGCTAATTGAGTCAGGACATCAAAGAGGTAAGGTGTTGTGGATCCTTCCGCGATGTCTTTCAAGAGAACTTTGGAAAACTGAAGCTCTTTCTGTCTCTCCACGGGTTGTTTTGTGGAGGGCTTGGCTGACTTTGTAGCGGGTTTTGGAGGAGTTTCTGCCATTTCGTCATACTTTTTCAAATATAACTGACCCGAACGGGTTTCCGCCACAAGTTGGTTGGGTTCTGTGGTCAGAGCTATTGTTTCTTCTTCTGAATCAGTCAGCGAGGGAACATCAGTCTCCGCTTCCCGAGAAGAGGCACATACCATATTACAGGATGAAGCTTTAGCTTTGCCTTTGGACTTTTTGCTAGTCACAGTGGTCCATTGCTGGCCGTCCACAAAGTCGGGATGAACCCACATGACTTCTCCCCGAGGTGTAGGAACAGGTACAAGGCCCTTCTCCTGCTGCTAGTGAGGGTCTATGTTGACCATCCTTAGCTCCCCTCTTGGGACAGGAACTACTCCAGAGGGTGTTGGAGGTTGTCTTCCAAACTGGAGAAATGACGTCATATTGGCTATCACCTTCTTCTGCTCTGGACGGACTTTTAATACCTCTACGTCAATCAGAGCCTGAAGGATGTCCTTGAAGACATAATAGCTCTTGGTGGGGTGTCCCAGCATCCTATGATACAAGCAGTAGTTGGGACTATTGGTTTTACCGACTTCTTCAGGGCGTCTAGCTTCAGGAAGCTTCAGTCTGTTGCTCTTATTAAGTAACTTGAAGAACGAGTCGACATGCTCGTCCTTGAAGGAATACTGCTTGTTGGCGCGTGGTTGGCTTGAAGAACCACTTCCCTTGACCGGTTGAGGTTTGGCAGGGGACTTGGTCTCTGTCGCCAAGTTATCCTTCCTTTTCGCTTGGAGGGATGTGTCTGGCACACGCCTTATCGACCTCTCAGGTCTGGATTTGTTTTCTTCTGCCCTAACTCAGGCAATAATTTCTTCAGCCTGTTCACTTTGCTGGATCAATTGTTTCCAGGTGTGGCTTTCGGCAACTATTATTTGGGCGAGGAGCGAAGTTTATAGATTGTGGCGGCATGTTTCCACTAGGGTGACCTGGGTCATACCGCTTGGACATCAGAGTGTTACGTTCCAAAATCTTTCTACGAATGATTTGACAGATTCTCCATTTCGCTGCTTGGTGGCCAAAAGAGTAGGCATGGTGACCTCTGAATCATCTTCAAAGAAGCGCGTTAGGAAGAGCTTCTTCAAATCGCCCCAATTCTTAATGGAGCCTTCTGGGAGCTTCATGAACCATTCAAAGGCAAGCCCTTTTAGGGTGCTGATGAACAAACGTGCCAGGATGGCATCGTTATCTACCACATTCCCTGTCTGAGACTTAAAGTAGTAGATGTGTTGGTTCAGTAAGCCTTTCCCATCAAAAACTTGGAGGGTCGGAGCCTTGAACTTGGGAGGGTATGGAACAAGGTCCCACTCAGTCGGATATGGCCGAACCACTCCTGCTTCTTGCAGGTCTTTCTGGTTGGTAAGGGCCTCAGACGTTGCTCTAATTGATTCATTCTTCTAGAATGAACCCTTCCCTGGTCTCGATCGTCTTTTCCTTGCGATGAGGATTTAGACGAACCAGAAGTAGGCTGCTCTTTCTCCTTTATATGTATAGAAGATGAGCTTTCTCCCTCTTTTCTTTTGCCTTTAGACTTTTTAGAGGAGGCTTTGTCGGTTAACTTCCTCTTGTCTTCAAGCAACTGTGCCAGCATCTGCTTGAGGGAATCGATAGACTCTTGTTGAGCACAAATCATCTCGAATTGTTCCCTCTGGACCTGGGCTTGCTGCTCCAAGCGCCTAGCTGTCTCCTCAGGAGTGCTTGTCATATATATAAAAGCCTCTTTCTCTATAGAAGAGTTTGAAGCCTTTGACTCTGCAATAGTGAAATGCGAGTCATCTACCTCAATGCCCCGAGCCAGGGCATTGTAGTCAATCTGGGGGATTGCTCCAGTCCGAGTGCGAGTATGTCGGTACACTCCTTCCGATTCTGTGTCTGACTCGTCGGAGCTGTACGCAGGTTGCTTTCCCCTACTCCTGCTCGTCATGTTTGCAGTGAGCACAGGGTATTCAGCGTCAGAGAAAATCCTCCTTCTGTGAGAACGATTCCTTTTAGCTGATCGGGGAATCAGGGTCAGCTGTTTAACTAGAGACTGTTGGTTTGCACCTGAGCTGCAACGGCATCCAGAGAGCATTGTGATAAGCCATTCGCAGCAACATGACGAAGTGATTCGATTAGCACTTCTTTTCCTTGTTAAATAATACCTTAGATCTGTGGGAGGGGATCAAAGAGATTAGCCTCGCAATGTTGAGGGCATCTCACAGCTGAGTCGCAAGGTTTGGAGATGCAGTTCTTGCGTCATTGCTTCAGAACGTGAGTCTGGCGTCTCTGTTGATAAGAGACATGACTCTTGTGTTGCTGATTATTGCGTCTGAATAGAGACGCTTGAGGAACGCAGGGCTGATGGACCCCGTGCCTAGAGGCGCATGCTTCTTGTGCTTGACAAGATCGTGAGCTTCACGTTGGCGTTGGGGAGTGGGGCTTCAGAAGACCCAGCCTGATGAACCTCACGTTTGGGCTACCAAACGCGGACTTCACGTGTCAGATGTGGTACAGAAGAGACGCTGGTCTGAACCTCGCGTCCTACCTCTGTTGGACAATCAACTTGTAGTTGACGCGCGCGCCTTCTCTGCCGCCGTTCAGCGTTCTGGTTACGTCGTGGAGGTTGAAGGGAACACTCGACGACCTGGTGCTGGACATCAGGAAGGTTAACCACGTGGGTCTCCTGAGAGACGTTGACGCGAGCGTTACGGATGACGCGATTAGCCACGACATCCTTCACAGCAGCCGCATCTGATAGAATCTCAGAGCGAACTTACCTGCGGTAGGCCCGGGCCTTTGGGCTCTTGGAGCCGGAAGAGAGGAACTCTTCATACTTTACTTGGTCAAATTCTACGACGAGTGATTCGACCGTTTTTCCCATGTGGATGACGTCACCTTGCGCCACCACTTGCTCGTCAGTAGAGAAAGTAGTCCCCAGCGGAGTCGCCATCTCTTGTTTGACGGGAGAATAAGGTTCCTTGTAAAATTTTCTTGAATTAATTGAAAGATTACAATGGATTTACACTCCGATTACAAGAGAGGGAAGATGTTGAGACTTGAATCTCCCCTTTGTTTAATGCTGGGTTCTTCAGGTGGGGGCGGAAAGTGAATCTTGTTTTCCGTTGACCGGGTGAACGTCAAGAACTCTTGGGGATCTTCTCTTTGGATGGTCAATGGAGTGACACAGGCTCCTGATTGACCAAGAATCTCAAAGAGATTGTATGCAAAGATTGGCTTGTACGCAGTAAGTTGTGTTGAAGAGTTGAACTCTCTTTCCTTTTCTGTGGAAGCTCACAAGTCAAATTCTTCTCCTAGAATTATCTGACCGACTGACCCCTTCTCAATAGCAAGCAAGGCTATTTATAGAGGTATCAGAGGCGAACGTGACCTCTAAAAACTATCCACAATGGGGGGTTAACTTCCTCCTTATGTGGGCAGTGCTTGACCCCATAACAAGGGCAGTTATAACTGAGACGCGGGTTTCGATCCTCGCGCCTTGGTGCCGCAGTGATGCTGAGAGGTGGGTTTCGATCCTCGCGTCTTGCTGCTGCAGTGATGCTGAGACGCGGGTTTCGACCCTCGCGTCTTGCTGCTGCAGTGATGCAGAGACTAGCCCTGCGTCGGGAGTTCTGCTTTTTGATGACTTATCTTTTAATGATTTTTAGACAGCCTACATGTATGTAGATGAGTTTGGAAAAATCGGATTTCCATTTGGAAAAACAAAGTTTTGAAAAAAATACGAATTTTGTTTTTCAGCAAAATTTATAAGTCACAAAGATGTTTCAAAATGTTTGAAATTTGTATTGAAATTTTTCACACAAATTTATATTTCAATGTATTATGATAAAACTATTTTTGTGAAATTTTAGAAGTTTTATGGGATTTTTAAAGATATTTTAAACCAAATTTTTCTGACCTAGAATGCCTTCTGCCAGGCTCTGGCGGTCGACCGGGGCGGTCGATTGGACCCAGAGTCGGTCGACTGGACCGGTCGACCGACGTGCATAAACTTGTGCACGTTGGGCTGGTACTTGAGCCGGTCGACCGTGGGGTCGACCGACTGCAAGTCCCCCACTCTCGGGTGGGGCGGTCGACCGGATGGTCGACCGTAAGCAAGGCACGGTCGACCGGGCGGTCGACTGTCCATAGAGCAAAGTTGCTCTCTGGATTTAGGCGGTCGATCGGGCAGTAGACCGATGCTCCAACGGTCAAATTTTTGACCGTTGGCGGTCGACCCGGCCGGTCGACCGCCAGCCGCTAGAGCTGTTTTTCAGCTCCAACGGCTAGTTTCTTGAGAGGAGTATATATACCCCATTGGTTTGAGTTTTTCCCCAAGATTTGAAGAGCCAAAATTTCTATACTCTACAATGTTTCTACAAGCTTTCAAAAAGTGTTTTAAAGCTTAAAGAGTTCATCTTTATTTTTGTTTTCAAGGGTTTGGAAAAATCAAAGAAAAAATAGGATTTTGGGATAATGTTTTAGATCTTCATTTCTATCATTTCAAAAAGTTTCCCAAGTAGTTTTTTCTTTGTTATTTGATTTTCAAAACACCTTGATTTTCACACTTGAGCTATATCTCCTATCCTATTCTATAGGATCATTATTTGTGAGAAAATTGATTTGTTGTTGAGATATACCACCTTGTTGTAACCCTTTACTTGTTGTATCCCTCTTTGGTAAAGGTTGATTTGGGTTGTGGTTAGCTCCCTCTTTGGTAGAGGTTGAGATTGTGGTGTGCTCCCTCTAGTGAGAGGCAGAGTTGGTGTTTGTATCCCTCTTGGTGAGGTGGATTGTGGTTGTTTGGCTACGGGCCTACCCCTCTTGTGTGAGGTGGTGTTTATGTTGCCTCGGTGGAGATTGTATTGGTTGGATTGGTGGAGTTCGGTACTCCGGTCTTCGGTAGACCATTTGTATTGCCTCGGTGGAGGTTGTATTAGTTGAGTGAGGAGTTCGGTACTCCTAGTGGATTGGAAATCCTTCTCGGTGAAGGCGGGGATGTAGAGCTCGGTGCTCGAACCTCAAAACACATCTTGTTATTTGCGTTTGATCGATTGACTCTTAACTCTCTCTCTTTACCTTTGTGCATTGCATCATTCATATTGCCATATCATTTATATGCTTGTGTTGTGCCTTGCATTGATTCATATTGCCTATATCTATATGCTTGGTTGTGTTTACTTGTGTGCCTCACTTGTGCTTAACCACGAGAGCTTCATATAGCGCCTCAACTCTTATTCAGAGGAATCAAGAGGAGTTAGTTCAGAGCCCTTCACGAGGAATTCGGCTACACTCGTTGGTTGCACTAAGTGTTGTTGCAAATTAGTTTTAAATTCCGCATTTAGTATTTAGATTAGCATTATCACCTATTCACCCCCCTCTAGATGATTTCAAATACCTGGGCCTAAATCACCCTCTTTAGTTTTTGCATTTATTGTCCCTCTATTTGTCTCTCCAAAAGTACCCTCCTTTTGCGCCTCTTCTGTAGCATTATGGGTGTCCCTCTACATCCTCTTGTGTTATGTCCCAACTGCTTGCATCTACCACATCTCAACTTGCTGTACTTTCTTCTAAAATGCCCCTCTCTTTTTTCTCTTCCTTCTCATCTGCCCCATTCTTCCTTGCCTTCTTGGGCCTGCCTGCCTGCTTCTTATATGGGGGTGATAGTACTTTCTTTGACTCTTCAATATTCGGTCATTACCTGAAATCTGGAATTGGGTATATCATAGAGCTATATGCCTTCAAATAGGTATTTTTGTAGAATGTGTGGTCTACATAGTCTTCAATATTGCTTCTATGATATATATAGCTGCTATTGCATATACACATAGCATTTCACTAATTTGCCACTGCTTACAACCACATTCTCTATTGATAATATCCACAGTCCAATTCCCACCTCTAAAGTCTTTCTCATACATTCTATTGCCTGCATGACTCACTTCATAATATCTGCTTTTTTGTTCTAAAACCTTCAATTTCTCTATATTTTAGGGCTTACTTTACATTTCCATTTGTCCATGACTTCTGTAACGCCCCGATCTTAAAGATACAGAGTCGTTATGGCGACGTATATACGCGTGGATAATACCCACGTATACACGCTAAGCCTCAAGTGTAACCTGAACAAGCTATAAATCAGAATTAAAATAATCATCGATCACTGCAATAATACATATAAGACCACACATGATAGCAATGAATAACGGGAAGAAAATGACAGCTGAATAGAAGTCAAAGGTGATATACATGAATCAAAGAATAATAACAAGAATGAAATGCAAGTATACCAGAATCAAGGGGAGAGGACCCAAGCTCCTCGCCAGGCGTACCGTCTCATCGATCACCTGCACATTAGAACAACCGTCCAATAGCTGGACGTGCAAATCCAGGGTCGTCAGAATGCGACCATAATGAGTGTGTGTGTAAAGGGGAAACAGCTCGTGCAGAAGAAACATGTGCATATATAATAGTAGGAACAACTGCAGATAGAAAGACTAAATAGCACAATAAATAACTGAACAGTAACACATAAGATAAAAACAGGAATACAGGTAGAAGATAACTGACACAACTGTAAATATGCAATCAATGTCATGGCGTGAAATCTATCACATGTCACTAGGTTGGCATACAATCTGGTCCAAGTCATGGTCACAGGTCTGGTCCTGGTTATGGTCATATGTCTATCACAGTGATATATGTACAGTCAAGTGATACAGTCAGTCACGATATGCTATAACAATTTGTTAACATTTATTATGTCAGCGAACACCAATTGCCACCTGTAATAGACGCATCCCATACTACGCCTACTACACGTATCAATCAGGGTCCTAAGTTATTGAAATCAATGGAAGAGACATTATCCATGTTTTAGGTGAGTTCCGTACATACCCGGAACCACGGCCCAATCACCTGGCGCTGAACCAGGTCCTACCGCTAGGTAGTCAATAACATTAACAATAACAATGTGTCAATGATAATGACAACAATGAACAATACGGGATGTCAGTCATCCCCCGGAACCCTGCAGTGGAACCGTATCTCGGCTGCGCAACCTGTATCCTAGGTCCACCCAAAATACAGACGCTGTCTCCTCCATCAATTTCCCCAATCCCGGTGTAAGTTGTCCATTTACATTATTATTATTCAATTCAGTTAAATCAGTCAATGTATATTATTATTTATAACAATCAATATCCATGTCATGTCAATTACTGGGACGGTACAGTAACAGTAACAATATCAATGTGACAATGACAATATGAACAGTATTACCGTATAAACGGTAGAATAATATAACAATGAATGTGTTACGGTCCGACACTATGTTCCCAGTAACTTTCAATAACATGGATTTATACAATAACAGAACTAGATAATACTCAATAGCCAGACTCATCTGGAACCAGTCAATATCTCATATGCCTGTACTGCATATAACAATAGCTGATCTCAATAGTCATCATGAACCTGCCCTCAATAGTCATCCTGACCGTCAAATATCAATCTATGTCAAAGTAATCCAGTACAGTAATTCTAAAGTTTAATAAATCAATAACCTGTTCTCTCATTATATCAGTCTAATCTGATCTTTACGTCATCAGTATATTCACATCTCAATAACCAAAACAGTCAATGCTCTGATACATCTATTCAGATCTCCACACTCTAGTCTGATCAAAGTCATCACCCCTCCATACTAAAGAGATATCATTAACTATTCCATCAACTTATATCCCCAATACTATCCTTGCAAATCATTAAGTATCAATCCGTATCAGCAATCTAGTACAATAAATCACCATCTGAATATATCAATATTCAGTCTCTCTCTGTCAATCTACTCTGATCCTCAAGTCACCAATAACAGAGATCAACCGTAAAAGTTATCAAACTGTGCATATAGTTTATTACTGATATCAATGCATTCACCCTCACAGTAATTATATTTCTATCACTAGGTAGCAACAATAAATGACAGTCTATTAGTATTCTCGAAATCAACTAACATAACGGATATTGAGATCACAAGTAAATAATGGATACATCCTCAAATCAGATTCTTCCAACTATAATCAAGATCATATTACATATCTATATCAAGGGTAAGCTACACACACAATACATAATGACAATCTAACAAGATTAACTCCTCTATAAACTGATCAAGATCCAATATAAATATATCATAAGTCAACTCCAACTCTAACTAAGTCATTGCCAGTCCAAGTATCAGTAAATCAATATATGGTAAAGCAATGTCATATCTAATACTTTCCCGATATCCACTGGAATTCTAATTAAATACACATATGCTCCTTCATGTAATATCTACAATAATAATCCAAACACCCATATAATCAACATAGGATTCCAACATAATTGTTAACACATGCATATCATTTCCTATGCATTCAACATGTAATGTAGAAGGGGGTGACAACTCATATCCGTGCTTAATAATTTCTACACATAATCATGTAAAACATGTGCACTACACAACAAATTACACCACATACACAAACATGTATATGATCAATAAATTAATTAAAGAGAGAGAAAGAGAGAGAGAGAGACACTCACATTGGGGAATCTGTTCGTTACCGGGCGAGTCGCCGTTACGGTCGTCGTGGCGCCGCTCTTCGCTGTCGGACTGCATAGGGCGGTAGCCAGGGTCCTCGGGAAGACCTGGCTGCAATCTGGGGATCTCGCGCTCGCTGGAAGGGCCTGGAATCGTCGCTCGCTCGCTGCCTGTGCTGCTGGTCTGGGCGGTTTCTGCTGTGCGCGTCGTCGGGCGAGTCGCCGCCGCGGTCGTTGTGGTGTCGTTCCTCACCATCGGACTGCATGGGAGGGTGTCCAAGGCACTGGAGAAGACCACCGTGCTGGTCTCCGATGATGGTTTGACGTGGATCGGGAGAACGGCTTGCTCGCTCGCCTGAATTGCGCTGGTCTGGATCTCATGGGCGGCTCTGAATCTCACCAAATAAATCCGAAACACTAAGACGTAATCCACTTGTGCCAACAGAAAACTCTTCGTCTTCCACCTCTGTGATAACTTAAATTGTAGTTTACAAGCTGCAGCAGGTTAGCCCTCATTCACAAAGGACAGACGAATCTACTTCTTCTTCTTTAGTTTGCTTGACAGAGACTTAGCATATGCAGTTCCCTGCAACCACTCATCCATATTAGCTTCTGTGGTCCTGGTGCCTACTTCCACCTTTGGGGCCCTCTTTGTTTTCTTTGAGAAGTGTTAAATCTGACCATAGGCCCACATTCCAAGAAGGGCAACACCAAGAGTTACAAGAAAAAAATAGATTCAATAATGAGAAGCCCTACAGCCTCAACAACTTCAATGGTACCATTATAAAAGACACTTTGATATGGATGCTAGTCAATCTCATAAATTATGGCACCAACTAAATTAAATGAACCAGGCTGCAGATATTTGCTAACAGCAAAAATATATGGAATGTTGCTTGAGCAGATAATGACACGGTAGCATTGTAGAATTCCCTCATTATGCACTCCAACTAGCAAATTCACTTTCCTCCCCAGCTGGGTGTGCTGCCAGTGGAGGGTTGCTGGGCGTGTACAGGTAGGTTGTTGTGCCACCGGAGATGGGGAGGCGGCCTGGACTGCAGCAAAGGGAGAGGCTCGGCCTAAACAGGGGCTGATGGCGAGATGGGAGTCCGGCCTGGTGCAAACGCTGCCGTGGGTCTTGGGGCGCGCCGGCAAGGGGAAAGATCCGGCAAGGGCTGTTGTGGGTGGCCCGGGTTGGAGCTTGCTCGGCCAATGCAACACACCCACCTTTCCAAATACATTAAACAGGGAAAGTGGCGGCCATTGGCTGGGGGTTTCGGCAGCAGGCTGATGGAGGTGGAGGGCGGCTGCGCCACGCAGGTGGAGAGAGAGAGGAAGGAGGTGCGCACACGGGGAGGTGGTTGCGCGGAAGATGGAGATGGGGATCCGTCGAAGATGATGGCGGATTTGGTGCTGGCGGCTGTAGCATGAAGATGGAGGGGGATTTAGATCTAGGTTTAGGTTATTACTTAGGGTTTGGTTTAGGATTAGGAAATATAATATAGGATGGGTAAAAGGGTATGGGTTAGGATTTGTGGGCTTGCTCAAGTGGGCTTGGGCTCAAGTTGGAAAATAAAGAAAAAAGGACGACAATGATATGATGGGCTTGGGCTTGAAACAAAGGAAATAAGAATAAGATAAAATGGGATAATAAAAACAATTAATCATGATCAAGAATTAAATAATAATAACTTAAAATAATATCTAAATTTTAAAAATGACAATTTTCTTAAAACAAAATACACATACACTTAATAAGTATTATTTTTCACAATTAATTCATGTATTGTAAGATATGGGTATTACATTCTACCCACCTTATAAAAATTTCGTCCTCGAAATTCAAATAAGGCAGGGAATGGTAAAGAATCAAAAATCAAGTGAGAACACAAACAAGCTTCCACGTCGCCTCGTTGGGACACCACGATTCCGCTGCGCGCTCTGATCTCTGCTACCAGCTTTAGAATAGAGTGGCCAATTCCAAGAGACAAGATCAGAAAATAGAATAGATAAGAAAAATATGAATCAAGATGGAACCAAGATTGTTCTAGAAGAAGAGATGCAATTAGAGATATCAAAAGATCAAAGAGATGGATTTTCAAGGAGACGGTCGAATCCAAATGGAGTCAATATAATCGTATGGATAATATATGTATATTGCAGTGTAATTATAGCTCGTTCAAGTTATCGGTAAGAATCAAGTCCGTTTTATGTCGGAACCTGACGCTCTGATACCACTCTGTAACGCCCCAATCTTAAAGATACGGAGTCGTTATGGCGACGTATATACGCGTGGATAATACCCCAGTATACACGCTAAGCCTCAAGTGTAACCTGAACAAGCTATAAATTAGAATTAAAATAATCATCGATCACTGCAATAATACATATAAGACCACACATGATAGCAATGAATAACGGGAAGAAAATGACAGCTGAATAGAAGTCAAAGGTGATATACAGGAATCAAAGAATAATAACAAGAATGAAATGCAAGTATACCAGAATCAAGGGGAGAGGACCCAAGCTCCTCGCCAGGCGTACCGTCTCATCGATCACCTGCACATTAGAACAAACGTCCAATAGCTGGACGTGCAAATTCAGGGTCGTCAGAATGCGACCATAATGAGTGTGTGTGTAAAGGGGAAACAGCTCGTGCAGAAGAAACCATGTGCATATATAATAGTAGGAACAACTGCAGATAGAAAGACTAAATAGCACAATAAATAACTGAACAGTAACACATAAGATAAAAACAGGAATACAGGTAGAAGATAACTGACACAACTGTAAATATGCAATCAATGTCATGGCGTGAAATCTATCACATGTCACTAGGTTGGCATACAATCTGGTCCAAGTCATGGTCACAGGTCTGGTCCTGGTTATGGTCATATGTCTATCACAGTGATATATGTACAGTCAAGTGATACAGTCAGTCACGATATGCTATAACAATTTGTTAACATTTATTATGTCAGCGAACACCAATTGCCACCTGTAATAGACGCATCCCATACTATGCCTACTACACGTATCAATCAGGGTCCTAAGTTATTGAAATCAATGGAAGAGACATTATCCATGTTTTAGGTGGGTTCCGTACATACCCGGAACCACGACCCAATCACCTGGCGCTGAACCAGGTCCTACCGCTAGGTAGTCAATAACAATAACAATAACAATAACAATGTGTCAATGATAATGACAACAATGAACAATACGGGATGTCAGTCATCCCCCGGAACCCTGCAGTGGAACCGTATCTCGGCTGCGCAACCTGTATCCTAGGTCCACCCAAAATACAGACGCTGTCTCCTCCATTAATTTCCCCAATCCCGGTGTAAGTTGTCCATTTACATTATTATTATTCAATTCAGTTAAATCAGTCAATGTATATTATTATTTATAACAATCAATATCCATGTCATGTCAATTACTGGGACGGTACAGTAACAGTAACAATATCAATGTGACAATGACAATTTGAACAGTATTACCGTATAAACGGTAGAACAATATAACAATGAATGTGTTACGGTCCGACAATATGTTCCCTGTAACTTTCAATAACATGGATTTATACAATAACAGAACTAGATAATACTCAATAGCCAGACTCATCTGGAACCAGTCAATATCTCATATGTCTGTACTGCATATAACAATAGCCGATCTCAATAGTCATCATGAACCTGCTTTCAATAGTCATCCTGACCGTCAAATATCAATCTATGTCAAAGTAATCCAGTACAGTAATTCACAAGTTTAATAAATCAATAACCTGTTCTCTCATTATATCAGTCTAATCTGATCTTTATGTCATCAGTATATTCACATCTCAATAACCGAAATAGTCAATGCTCTGATACATCTAGTCAGATCTCCACACTCTAGTCTGATCAAAGTCATCACCCCTCCATACTAAAGAGATATCATTAACTATTCCATCAACTTATATCCCCAATACTATCCTTGCAAATCATTAAGTATCAATCCGTATCAGTAATCTAGCACAATAAATCACCATCTGAATATATCAATATTCAGTCTCTCTCTGTCAATCTACTCTGATCCTCAAGTCACCAATAACAGAGATCAACCGTAAAAGTTATCAAACTGTGCATATAGTTATTACTGATATCAATGCATTCACCCTCACAGTAATTATATTTCTATCACTAGGTAGCAACAATAAATGACAGTCTATTAGTATTCTCGAAATCAGCTAACATAACGGATATTGAGATCACAAGTAAATAATGGATACATCCTCAAAATCAGATTCTTCCAACTATAATCAAGATCATATTACATATCTATATCAAAGGTAAGCTACACACACAATACATAATGACAATCTAACAAGATTAACTCCTCTATAAACTGATCAAGATCCAATATAAATATATCATAAGTCAACTCCAACTCTAACTAAGTCATTGCCAGTCCAAGTATCAGTAAATCAATATATTGGTAAAGCAATGTCATATCTAATACTTTCCCGATATCCACTGGAATTCTAATTAAATACACATATGCTCCTTCATGTAATATCTACAATAATAATCCAAACACCCATATAATCAACATAGGATTCCAACATAATTGTTAACACATGCATATCATTTCCTATGCATTCAACATGTAATGTAGAAGGGGGTGACAACTCATATCCGTGCTTAATAATTTCTACACATAATCATGTAAAACATGTGCACTACACAACAAATTACACCACATACACAAACATGTATATGATCAATAAATTAATTTAAGAGAGAGAAAGAGAGAGACACTCACATTGGGGAATCTGTTCGTTACCGGGCGAGTCGCCGTTACGGTCGCCGTGACGCCGCTCTTCGCTGTCGGACTGCATAGGGCGGTAGCCAGGGTCCTGGGGAAGACCTGGCTGCAATCTGGGGATCTCGCGCTCGCTGGAAGGGCCTGGAATCGCCGCTCGCTCGCTGCCTGTGCTGCTGGTCTGGGCGGTTTCTGCTGTGCGCGTCGTCGGGCGAGTCGCCGCCGTGGTCGCTGTGGTGTCGTTCCTCGCCATCGGACTGCATGGGAGGGTGGCTAAGGCACTGGAGAAGACCACCGTGCTGGTCTCCGATGATGGTTTGACGTGGATCGGGAGAACGGCTTGCTCGCTCGCCTGAATTGCGCTGGTCTGGATCTCATGGGCGGCTCTGAATCTCACCAAATAAATCCGAAACACTAAGACGTAATCCACTTGTGCCAACAGAAAACTCTTCGTCTTCCACCTCTGTGATAACTTAAATTGTAGTTTACAAGCTGCAGCAGGTTAGCCCTCATTCACAAAGGACAGACGAATCTACTTCTTCTTTAGTTTGCTTGACAGAGACTTAGCATATGCAGTTCCCTGCAACCACTCATCCATATTAGCTTCTGTGGTCCTGGTGCCTACTTCCACCTTTGGGGCCCTCTTTGTTTTCTTTGAGAAGTGTTAAATCTGACCATAGGCCCACATTCCAAGAAGGGCAACACCAAGAGTTACAAGAAAAAAAATAGATTCAATAATGAGAAACCCTACAGCCTCAACAACTTCAATGGTACCATTATAAAAGACACTTTGATATGGATGCTAGTCAATCTCATAAATTATGGCACCAACTAAATTAAATGAACCAGGCTGCAGATATTTGCTAACAGCAAAAATATATGGGAATGTTGCTTGAGCAGATAATGACACGGTAGCATTGTAGAATTCCCTCATTATGCACTCCAACTAGCAAATTCACTTTCCTCCCCAGCTGGGTGTGCTGCCAGTGGAGGGTTGCTGGGCGTGTACAGGTGGGTTGTTGTGCCACCGGAGATGGGGGAGGCGGCCTGGACTGCAGCAAAGGGAGAGGCTCGGCCTAGACAGGGGCTGATGGCGAGATGGGGGTCCGGCCTGGTGCAAACGCTGCCTTGGGTCTTGGGGCGCGCCGGCAAGGGGAAAGATCCGGCAAGGGCTGTTGTGGGTGGCCCGGGTTGGAGCTTGCTCGGCCAATGCAACACACCCACCTTTCCAAATACATTAAACAGGGAAAGTGGCGGCCATTGGCTGGGGGTTTCGGCAGCAGGCTGATGGAGGTGGAGGGCGGCTGCGCCACGCAGGTGGAGAGAGAGAGGAAGGAGGTGCGCACACGGGGAGGTGGTTGCGCGGAAGATGGAGATGGGGATCCGTCGAAGATGATGGCGGATTTGGTGTTGGCGGCTGTAGCATGAAGATGGAGGGGGATTTAGATCTAGGTTTAGGTTATTACTTAGGGTTTGGTTTAGGATTAGGAAATATAATATAGGATGGGTAAAAGGGTATGGGTTAGGATTTGTGGGCTTGCTCAAGTGGGCTTGGGCTCAAGTTGGAAAATAAAGAAAAAGGACGACAATGATATGATGGGCTTGGGCTTGAAACAAAGGAAATAAGAATAAGATAAAATGGGATAATAAAAACAATTAATCATGATCAAGAATTAAATAATAATAACTTAAAATAATATCTAAATTTTAAAAATGACAATTTTCTTAAAACAAAATACACATACACTTAATAAGTATTATTTTTCACAATTAATTCATGTATTGCAAGATATGGGTATTACAACTTCTTTCTTAACTTATATTCTATTCATCACCATTCTTCTTATCATTTCAAGTATTGTCAAAATGGCATTATATCCCTTGCTTCATGATATACTTGCTCCAAGACTCACATAGGTTATTGGTCAGCATATCACATTTGACTCTTGATGAAAATTTGCTCCTAGTCCATGTTGCTGAATCCAAATTATCCAACCAGTGGTAAGTTTCTATATTTTTCTTCTCAATCTTTTTCATTGCTTTTCTGAAATCTCTGTCATTGTAGGCACAAGCTGCCTTCCATAATTTATTATCAAGGGACTTGCCACCTATATGAAATTTCAATCATCAGTAACATGTTATAAAAAAAAAAGATCAATTGCATGATAAAACTTATCTTTAAAATAGATGAATTCTCCTTTACCTTTCAACTTACCCTTAAAATTAGCATACATGTGCCTCACACAGAACCTGTGATCTGCATGAGGCAACATGGTATCAAAAACCTGCACAAGCCCCAATACATGCAGTTAAAAAAAATAGTTAGCCTATTACTACTTCAATGAGATAAATGTCAAGTTAAAAAATTTTTGATTACCTGAGCCTCCACCAATTTTTTCATTCTCACATGTGGTTGTCTCTAAGTCTACATCTTGATTCTTCTTGTGTACTTTCAGTCTGCATCTTTTTCTATTTTCAAACATCTGAGCAATGGTGGGATCAAATATCCTCTCTATCTGAAAAGTTATCCTCATCAGGATCTCCAAATCCTCTCAGTTCACTATCATCATTATCATCCCTGTCTTCTTCTAGTCCCCAATCACTATCAGAATCACTGTCAATACTTTCTCTAACATGCCTAGTCATTGCTTCTTCAGACTCATCTTCACCCTCTTTTGTTTCTTCACCATCACTGTCATTTACTTCTTCTTTAGTTGACTGGGCAACTGCTTCAGAATTGGCCTTCTCAGCATCTTCAATTACATCCACATTCTCTTTTCCGCTTGAGCTTGCATCACATGCAGTCTCATCTGTTTCTTCTACAGTTGGAACTGCTTCAGAAGTGGCCTTCTCAGAATCTATATTTTCTATCAAGCCAATTGGTTTATCTACTAAATGCTCTATATAAACATGTATCTCTTCTCTTTTTTTTGCAGTTATCAACTAACAATTTGATGCCACTGTCACCTTGTACCCAAATCAGCCCATTCTTCAAATTCTTCCCAAAACCCTGTAAAAAATCTTAAATCCCCCACCATACCCTAGCTTCCTGACAACATCCTCTAGATCAAACCACCTAAGAAAATTAGAGTCGATACCACCTGTGTATCTCATTCTGGGATCACACTTAAATACACCACCATGATATATTTCTATGTCAAAGATAACCTAAGTCATCTTATCCTGCACTGAGATGAAACATTATTAAAGTATTGATATAATTAATACTTTAACCATAGTCCCATATGTAATTAACTGTTAGAAACGTATTTAAGGTACTATTAGAATTAAAACTAGTGGTAATAGTGGTCCAACACAGCATGAATTCCAACAAAAAATTAAAGAACCCTAAAAGTTCATTACAGTTCCTTAGATGTACAAAAAATTGTAAATTTGTAAAGAATTGTGCACTTTCAGGTTACTTTGTCAAAAATAATGATCATACAACAACATAAATTTCATCAAAAAAAAAAAAAAATCAAATTTTTACTAAAAAAGATCTAACTTTGTTAAAATGGTGGTCCTACACAACATAAATACAAATAAAAAAAATTCAAATTTTAACTCAAAAAGAGGTAACTTTGTTACATATATAGTGCTCAACAACATAAATTAGGGTTAAATTATATTTCAAGTACTTGAGACCCTAGTAGCCTTCACTTTCGTACCTAAGAGCCTCCGATCTTCTGAGGATTCACATAATCGATTAGCGTAGAGAAAATCTTATTAGGTGCGAAGTCGAGAGAGAAGGAGATGGAAGATCGAGATCTCGATTAGGGTTCATGTGCGAAGTCAAGAGACAAGGAGAAGGGAGATCGAGATCAGAAATGGGCAAACTGGATAAAGTAATTGGCGGAAAGGAAATTACTCAAGGGCAAACGTGTCTTTTGTAAACACGTGCAATGCACGTGAAACTTAGGATCATTAGCTACTCTAACAATGTTTCAGAGACATGAGGTCTAAATGCTAATAAATGAGTTTGGGGGGTATTTAGTGCTCCTGTGTCTATACAGGGTGTGTAAATGCAATTAACCCTAAAAAAAGCACAAAAACACGAGAGGTTACATACAAAGACACACACTAAAGTCTAATATCTCAATAGATCTTTACAAATATTTGTGAAGGCAAGAGTAATAGGAAAAATATGACCATATGTAAATTATGGTAGAGACAGATCGACTACAACTTCTGTTATAATACAAACTTCGATTCCTACTAGAATACCTCACAACTCTTACTATAGTTTATACTCACAAATTATTATATCTTACCAGTCGATCACTAAGATTTAATCTACCAATTCTATCTAATTTTAAGATATCCCTTAGTCTAATGCTAATCTGTCTTTCAACCCAGTTAGTAATCCTAAACCGAAGAAAGTATTTCGTAGTATACTAGCATTCAATTAATTCATAACTACGAGTCCGAACCAAATTAGTAATCCTGGATCAAAGGTACTAATTTTATATTTAGTAATTATAATATTTTCTCAAAAATATGATTAATAATATATCAGATTATTTTGTAATTATCTTAATCAAGAATTTGTCTTCTTACTAAGGTGAACTTTTTGTTGTTGTTGTGGTGCGCTTGCTCTGTGGGCAAATATAAGAGACAAATTAATTTCTTAAAACCTTGATGAAATTTAAGCTGTAGAGTTTAACATATAGACAACGAATTTGGATATAGTAACAACCTGTTTAATTAGAACTTATGTTAATTTGATTCCTATTATGAAATCTGTTGGCTAGAACTTATCCTAAGTAATTTTCTGAAGTAAAATACTATTTAAAGAATAATCATAACTTGCTCCTGTTTTCTACGCCAAATTAATTATCTCTCTTTTTGTACATCTATCGTACTCCTTTTTTGCTTGCGTTTATTGGTCTCTGAAACTGTAAGTTGTCTTCCACCTCTCTGTAATTCTCTTGTTAATGCAAACGCCGTAGCGTAAGTTTATATATAATTTCTCCTCTAGTTTTTAAAAAAACTTTTTCTTTGTTCGCTCTGATTAGTTTTTCTCCTTTATTTTTGAGAGAGATAAATCAAGACTCTTTTCCCTTTTTGTTATCATAATAAATAGATGCAATATATGGCTGATGAACAATGTGCATGGGCATCCATCATCGCCGTTCTCTACGCTGTCTCTGTTAGAATATCAAATAAAAATGTCTTTTTTTGGAAGATGATGAGTCATCATCAATTAGGAGTCATCATCAATTAGGAGTCATCATCAATTGAGGGAAATAAAGAGTCATCATCTTTAATTTATAGAAATGATGAGTTATCATCAATTAGGAGTCATCATTAAGTGAGTCTCATCTTCAATTAGAAGGATTGAAGAATCATCATCATGAGTCATCTCAATTTGGAGGTTGGTATTCTTGTAAGTTTTGAAGCCTATAAAAGGCCACTGTATCTCTTTGTTTTTTGTATCAAGCAATAAAGTAAGCAAGCAAGAAAGAAAAGTTGCTCTCCACTTAAAATTTTAGATTATAGTATATTAGTCCGTAGACTAGTATACAACAATTGGTATCAGAGCCAATTTCAATTTTGTTTCATTTCCTCCTCCTCATGGCCTCCACCAACAATCTCCTCAATCCACAAGTGCCCAAGTTATTGAAAGATAACTATGAGAGTTGGTCAATTCAGATGAAAGCTCTATTTGGTCAAGAGTTGTGGAGCTAATCGATGGGTTCAAGGAACTCACACCGGAGGTAGAAGCCGCCTAACCGCCGAAGAGAAGAAGACTCTTAAAGAGCAAAGAAAGAAGGATTGCAAGGCTCGTTTTCTACTCTATCAGGGTTAGACGAGTCTACCTTTCGAGAGAGTTGCCGAAGCAACGACGAGCAAGGAAGCATGGGAAATCCTTGCTACCATCTACAAGGAGTCGAGCGGTGTGAAGCGAATTCGCCTTCAAACTTTGAGGGGCGATCTTGAAGCCGCTCAAGTGAAAGATGAAGAAAAAATCTCCGATTATTATTCATGATACTACTAATTGTGAATAAAATGAGGAGAAATGGAGAGAAGATGGAGGACGTCCGAGTGATGGAGAAATTGCTGCGATCCCTCACATCAAAGTTCAACCACGTGGTGAATTTGGAGGAGATCTCAATAGAGGAGCTTTTGGGATCTCTCCAAGTTCATGAGCAACGCATGCAAAAGAAGACTGGTTCCATAGTCTTGGAACAAGCATTAGAGTCAAAGCTGACTCTAAATGATCGTGGCTCACATAGTAGAGGTCATGGTCGTGGCAGAGGTAGGGGACGTGCTCCCCAACAACGAACCACTCAAAATCAAGTGGAGTTCCAAAGCTTCAGAGGTCGAGGACGAAGCAATTGAGGAAGATTTACATCTGGACGTGGAAACAACAAGAACGTCCAATGCTACAACTGTCAAAAATTTGGACACTATGCCTCGGATTGCTGGCACAGAACTGAAGATCTTACCAATCTTGCCGAAGCAACAAATGACACGGGTAATAACTCTACTCTTCTTCTTGCTCATGATGATTCAAGTGTTCAGAATGATGTGTGGTACCTTGACTCGGGTGCTAGCAACCACATGTGCAGGAAGAAAGAACTATTCATGGAACTCGCAGACGGAGTTCATGGAAGTGTGAGCTTGGGAGATTCTTCAAAACTCTCCGTTGAAGGCAGAGGGAAGATCAAAATCTATTAAAAGGATGGTAAACCCGAGTATATTTCCGATGTTTATTATATCCTAACATGAAAAGTAATATTCTCAGCATCGGTCAATTACTCAAAAAAGGATATAAAGTATATATGGAGAACAACCACCTTTGGTTGAAAATACAAAAGGAGGTCTTATAGTTTGTATTAAGATGACAGGGAACCACATGTTTCCCTTGCATCTAAACACAAAAGTTGAGAAGTGTTTTCAAGGACTCATGGAGAATGAGTCATGGAGGTGGCATCTTCGCTTCGGTCATTTAAATTTCAGCGGCCTGAAGCTACTATCTACAGCCGGCATGGTATGAGGTTCACCAACAATCGATCCACCAAATCATACTTGTGAAGTTTGCATAATTGGCAAGCAAACACGACTTCCTTTTCCCAATGGAAAGTCGTCGTGGAGAGCGGAGGCACCATTACAACTTGTTCATACTGACATCTGCGAACCGCTAGATCCCGTCTCTTTAGGAGGTAATAGATATTTTATTACTTTCATTGATGATTTCAGTAGAAAGTTGTGGGTGTACATTCTTAAAGAAAAATCTGCTGCTTTACTACCATTAAGAATTTTAAAGCTCTGTTGAAGCAGAGAGTGGCTATAAGCTAAAAACTCTCCGATCTGATCGAGGCGGTGAGTACCTCCAAACATGTTTCAAGAATATTGCAGGGAGCAAGGCATAAAGAGGCAGTTTACTACTGCTATACACCACAGCAAAATGGCATCACAGAAAGAAAGAACCGCACTATTGACATGACAAGAACCATACTTAAAGAAAAGGGATTGCCGAAGCAGTTTGGGCGGAAGCTGTGGCATGTTCAACCTACTTGCTCAACCGGTGCCCGACGAAGCAAGTGAAGGGCAAGACGCCTCAAGAAGCATGGAGCGGCTATACGCCTAATGTCGCACACCTACGAATTTTTAGGTGTGTTGCATATGCTCAAGTACCTGAAGTCAAAAGGAAGAAGCTTGACAATCATGGTGAAAAATGCATTTTCATCGGATATAGCGAGGAGTCGAAGGCATACAAGCTTTACAATCCACTAACTAAAAAACTAGTGGTTAGTAGAGATGTTGTCTTCAATGGAGCTGAAGCATGGAGTTGGAGCATTGAAGAGACTGTCAAAGAGCAACCCATGGTGAATGAACCTGACGAGCCCCTACAAGAGGATCCACCACCAACTACATCACCATCTCCTCAACATGCTACACCGTCTCCTGCAAGAGGTTCTCCATCTTCTGGGGAAGGTAGTAGTAGCGAATCCTCCGTGCAACGAGGTCCAATCAAAATGAGAAGCATCAGGGAGATCTATGAGCAGATAGAAGATGGAGGAACTAATCTCTTTTGTTTATATGCCGATCATGAGCCTCTCACTTTCCAAGAGGCTAAGGAAGAAGATTGTTGGCGATCAGCAATGAAGGAGGAGATGCATGCCATCCAGAAGAACGACACATGGGAGTTGACAACACTTCCACAAAATCACAAGGCGATAGGTGTTAATGGGTGTACAAGATCAAATGCACAACAGATGGTGAGGTTAATCGGTACAAGGCG
This sequence comes from Agave tequilana, assembly GCA_038442645.1. Lineage (NCBI taxonomy): Eukaryota > Viridiplantae > Streptophyta > Magnoliopsida > Asparagales > Asparagaceae > Agave > Agave tequilana. Next base: position 19,484 of record JAVJIF010034820.1, on the reverse strand, counting down.
AGGCTTGTGGCGAAAGGCTACAAAAAAAATACGGCATCGACTATGAAGAAGTCTTGCACCAGTTGCTCGATTAGATACGGTGAGATTATTAATTTCACTTGCAGCTCATCACAGGTGGAAGTTATATCATCTAGATGTCAAGTCAGTATTTCTCAATGGTATTCTTGAAGAAGAGGTGTATGTACAAAACCAGAAGGTTTCTAGTAAAAGGGCAAGAAGACAAAGTATATCACCTAAAGAAAGCCTTGTACGGCTTAAAGCAGGCACCACGGGCATGGAATGCCGAATTGATCGTTATCTTCATCAAAACGGCTTCACTAAATGTCCTTATGAGCATGCCATCTACATGAAGAGGAACCATCAAGGTGAATTTCTAATAATTTGTCTTTATGTTGATGACTTGTTATATACAGGAAGTTGCGATGAGATGCTTGCTGAATTCAAGGAGGCGATGTTCAATGAATTTGAGATGACGGACAATGGATTGATGTCCTACTTTCTTGGTATCGAAGTGAAGCAACAACAAGATGGATATTATATATCAAAAAGAAGTACATGAAGGAGATCTTGGAGAAATTCAAGATGAGTAACTGCAACCCAGTAAACACCCCAATAACCACAGGAATGAAGCTATCAAGAGAAGGAATTGGAGATTTTGTAGACTCGACTCTTTTCAAAAGTCTGATCGGTAGCCTGAGGTACTTAACGATCACAAGACCTGATAGTTTTACGGAGTCGGACTGTGAGTCGCTATATGGAGACACCGAAGGAGTCTCATTGGCTAGCTGCAAAGAGAATTCTAAGGTATATCAAAGGCACACTCAACCTTGGTCTATTCTACACTTATGGTGAAACTGCAGAGTTAGTAGACTATTCAGATAGCGACTGGGGAGGTGACCAAGATGAGAGGAAAAGCACCACTGGCTATGTCTTTTATCTTGGGTCAACTGCATTTTCATGGACCTCAAAGAAGCAAAGAGTTGTGGCCTTATCTTCATGCGAAGTAGAGTAGTTGCAGCTTCATCTACTGTATGTGAAGCTATTTGGTTGCGGAATATTTTAAAGGAATTGGATCATCACAAGAAGAAGCGACTGTAATATTTGTGGACACACAAATCAGCCATCCAACTTGCAAAGAACCCAGTACATCATGGGAGGAGCAAACATATAGATACACGGTTTCATTTCTCAGAGGCCATGTAAAGCAGAAAACTGTGGAGCTGGAGTATTGTTATACCATGGAGCAAGTAGCAGATATTTTCACCAAGCCATTGCCTATTGAACCTTTCAGAAGGTTAAAAGAAATGCTCGGTATGAAAACATTTTGATTTGAGGGGGTGTGTTGGAATATCAAATAAAAATGTCTTTTTTGGAAGATGATAAGTCATCATCAATTAGGAGTCATCATCAATTGAGGAATAAAGAGTCATCATCTTTAATTAATAGAATGATGAGTCATCATCAATTAGGAGTCATCATCAATTGAGAGAAATAAAGAGTCATCATCTTTAATTTATAGAAATGATGAGTCATCATCAATTAGGAGTCATCATCAAGTGAGTCATTATCTTCAATTAGAAGGATTGAAGAATCATCTCATGAGTCATCATCAATTTGGGGTTGGTATTCTTGTAAGTTTTGAAGCCTATAAAAGGCCATTGTATCTCTTGTTTTTGTATCAAGCAATAAAGCAGCAAGCAAGAAAGAAAAGTTGCTCTCTACTTAAAATTTTAGATTATAGTATATTAGTCCGTAGACTAGTATACAACAGTCTCATCGTCATCATCACCGTCAATGCTCGCCGATCAGAAGGCTGTAACAAGCGAAGGTAGAAGCGATCGCCCTCATTGCTCACCTGTCAAGAGAAAAACATCAGTATCGAGATTAGGGAAGACATCATTGCCTCTGAAATACTCCCAAGGCTCCTGTGAGAAGTCTACTCTGGTTCAAGTCTGTATGTAAGTCCTGGCTTGGTCAAGGAAAAGCCCTGAGCCTGGATCAGTTGGAGAGGAGAGCCTCAACTACCCGATACAATCAAACGGTTTGCTCTTACTGAACATAGAAAAATGGATTGGTTTTATGCAATCCCAGCATAGAGAGTCCAAAACGCTACCAGCATGCAGCCAAGACGCTCTTTGTGCGGCAGAACAGATCAGGGTTCAGCTTCGTTCCCTCTGCCAATGTCTACAAAGTTGCTAATATTATTATCGTTCCTGTGACATTGAAGCAGGAACTATATCTTGGGCTTTGAAGTCTATTGTCAGAGTAGGCTCAAGGAAAACGATGAGGATCCCCTTACGCTATTTACAATTCTGATCCATGTATATATCGGCGAAACCATCTTACTTCAAGATTGATACCAGGCTCCATACATCCTCACCAAACTCCATACTTGCCTTCGGTCTCAAAGATGAATAGTTTACGGCAATGCTCCTCCTCCTTGTTTCCATATGCCGGGAAGGAACTGCATCATTGACTTGGAGGGTGTTCACGCATTGTTCACCGTCCTCGAGAAGGAAACAAAGTGGACATATGGACATATCTGGATCACATCATCAACATGTGTGGACTCAGAGCTTTAGTATTGACCTTTATCTCTCTGCACGAAACTTTTTGAGACGGTCACAATTCGACATGGAAAGTACATGATAGGTGATGGGATTAAAAGGCTGAGTATTACGTGTTGGAAATATAAAGAAATAAATGTGAATCTTTGAGTTGAATTACGGCGAGATCGTTGATAGAATCAATTGGATAATGGTTGGAGTGTGTTCTCCTTCCGTTGGGAATGAACATGGTATATTCACATGTTCAATCCGACTTCGAATGAATGAGATATTCAAGTCTAAAGTTCGCCTAATTCAAAAGTCAAAAGGGGACTAAAGGTAGCTAAAAATATTTAGTCTCACATTGGCCATCGGATGGAAGTTTGAAGTATTTAAATAGAGAAAAATGGAACAAAGGGTGTGCCCTTTCAGTACTTGGAGTTTTTCCGTGTGCGATTAGGGGGAAACAAGCCGCACATGCGCGCGCCGGCCGGTGACGGTGGTCGGCGAAGCCGGGCTCGGGTTCAGCTACCTGGCTCAGCAGTTGGGCAGTTTCTGGCTGAAACGAACCTTGCAATGGTTCAAACTGAACCGTTGCAACCATTCGGACGGATTCTCCCCTCTTGGAGCGCTATAAATAGCGCTCCTTTTCTCTTATTTTAAACACACAGAAACAACATATCCCTCTTCTAATTTCTTACCTTTTCTCACATTTTAACATACAGAAACAACAGATCCCTCTTCTGATTCTTTAGTAGAATAATTGTTTTCTAAATCTGACTTCCAAAGAAGAATATTCTTCTATCTTCCTCCTTTCTCTACGGTGGGTGTTCCTCCACAGTAAAGATTTGTCTTGGTCCTCTGCTTTGATAATCCGTGAAGGTACTGGTTAACTACGTTTGTGTTGGCCCAAATGGCCTTCCACTCTAGTTTTGATGATGATCAACTCATGTAGTTATGTTTACTATATTCTTGTGTTTCTAAGTTTCAGATCATTATCAGGATATTAGGCTGGTGATTAGCTTCAACAAGATGATTAGAAGCTATTCATGATGATTCCGGTGCCAAGGCTTAAAGATCATACCTTTGCACTTGGAGAATCACGGAGCTTGGACCGAGTCTACTTGAAGATGGAAGATCGATAAGAAGACTTAGGTATCCTAGTTTAGATAGAGTTTTAGATCCATATTTGTAAAGCTTAGTTTAGTTGATATGCTCAAGTGAACACAAAACACACACGTTTTATGATTTGATATTTGTTTTTTATGATAGTTGATCAAAACAAGTTTTCATATGTTATATGTATAGTAGATGTTTTCTATTTATACATACATGCTTTAACTTGGTAAACAAACTTATTTTGATATCCCTATTCATGTTTGGAAAAATCAAGTTTGACAAAATACAAGGTTTTGTTTTTGATAAAATTTGCAAGACTCAAAAATGAATTGATATGTTGATATATTGTCTTGAAATTTTTATCACATGTTTATGTTTCAACAAAAAATGATAAAACAAGTTTTATGGAATTTTCAGAAATGATAAAAGGTTTTTATAAAATATTTTTCCAAAATTTCTGACCTTGTTTTGTGCTGACAGGCTGGTCGGTCGACCGTGACGGTCGACCGCACCAAGTGCCGGTCGACCGTTACGGTCGACCGACGTGCACAGACGTGCGTACTCTGTTAGGCACAGACACGGTCGACGGGACGGTCGACCGAGTTGAGAGCTCTGCTCTCAGGTTTTATCGGTCGACGGGGCCGGTCGACCGCAGTTGCCCAACGGTCATAATTCTGACCGTTGGCGGTCGATCGGGCCGGTCGACCGGCAGTCTGTCAGACTGCCAACTCAGGCCTAACGGCTAGTTTTGTATAGGGGCTATATAAACCCCATCTCTTTGGGGATTTTAGCCAAGTTTTCCAAGAGAAAAATTTTCAGTTTTCTGAAGTGTTTAAAGAGTTTTAACAAGAATTTTGGGCTTTAAACTTCTCATCTCTATTTGTTTTGGGTTTTGGAAAATCAAAGAAAGCTAGGGTTTTGGGAGATTGTATTGATTTGCTTTTTCTATCTTCTACAAGTGATTTCCCAAGAAGTTTTTCTTTGTTGCTTGTTTCAAAAACACCTTGTTTCCACACTTGAGCTATCTTCTATCCTAAACTATTAGGATCTTGTTTTTTTGGAAAAAGATAAGAGAAAAAGAAAGAGAAGTGTTTTGAGGTTGTTTGTTGTAAACCTCATAGTTGTAAACACCCTTATTTGTGAATCCCTCTTCGGTAGAGGTGATCGGGTGATTGTGTTGTGGATCCCTCTTCGGTAGAGGTGGAGTTTGGTTGTGAGCCTCTTCGGTAGAGGTGTGTGGATTGGTGTTGGGCCTCGGTGGAGGTTGTTGTTTGAGAGGATTTCGGTACTCCTAGAGTTGTAAGAAATCCTCTTTGGTTGAGGTTCCCTCGGTGGGAGTTGAGATAGTGAAATCCTACATGGTGGTGTAGGCGGGGATGTAGAGCAAGGTGCTCGAACCTCGAAACAAATCTTGGTGTTTGCGTTTTGATCCATTGTCTCTCTAACTCTCTCTTATAATTGTGCATAGCATCATACTCATCATCATATCATACTTGCTTGTGTTGAGCATTGATTCATTCATATCATATATTGCTTGTGTTGTGCCTTGCATCTTTTATTGCTATATCCTTTATTGCTTGGCTTGATTGTGATGTGCACATGTTTGGTGCTTGTGTGTGTGTGCCTAACTTATACTCATCCAACAAGAGCTTCACATAGCACCTCAACCCATTTCAAGGGGAATCAACGGGAGTAGTCCAGAGCCTCGAAAGGGGAATTCGGCTACACTTGTTGTATTGTATTAGTTGTGCATATTGCATTAGCTTCCGCATTTAGCGCACTTAGTTTGCATTAAGTTTCTTAGATTAGCACTTACACTATTCACCCCCCCTCTAGGTGTTTTTAGTTTGACCGTACGGTGATTTGGTAGTGCTATCCAAATACCGTGAAGGAGTGTTGTATCTTGGGTACCAGCGTCCAGTAACCCGTTAGCACCGTAGCGGGGGACGTAATTGTTTTAAGTAGATTCGCTATAAGCGTACCTCACTCCAAGTACTGTATAAGTGAATTAATTTTCTTTATACAGGGGTTATACTGGTATTCAGTATATTGAGACTAATTTATACCAGTCTAATTAGTGTTTAACCAAGGAAGATAATTGAAAGATAGTTCTGTAATTAAGGAACGTTCTATGAACGGAAAACCTCCCACCTGATATTCACCGACAGACCAATTAGATCGGTGACATTGATTAGTTATCAGATTGATCGTAGAACTAACAATCTTAAGACAATTACTATTTGAAGTCACTTACTTCTGTTCTGCTTGAAATTGCAGAAATATCTGAGACTAATCAAGACAACTCAAGTAAGGCACCAAACATGCAGATTCAAACTTTGATGTCTCCTCCACTTCCTGACCCGAAGCCAGAGAAACTGGAGAAATTCGATGGCACAGAATTCAAGAGGTGGCAACAGAAGATGTTCTTCTACTTTACCACTCTGTATTGACCAAATTCCTACAAGAGGATCCACTAGAACCCGGAACTGATTGGGATTCAGTCCTTGCAGTCGATGCATGACTCAAAGTGACTTCCTTTGACGAAACTATATTTTGAATGGACTGGATGACTCTCTTTATATGTATACAGTCAAATCACAACGTCAAAGAAGTTATGGGCCATCTTGATAAAAAATACAAGACTGATGGATGGCGGTACCAAGAAAGTTCGTCGTAGGACGATTTCTGGAGTTACAAGATGATGGACAACAAGACTGTGATCAGTCAGGTGCAAGAGTTCCAACTTATCTTGCACGAGATAGATGTTGAAGGTATGAATCTACCTGAAACTTTTCAACTTGCTACTATTGCGGATAAACTCCCACCTGCATGGAGAGATTTCAAGAACTACCTGAAGCACAAGCGTAAGAAGCTGAAGTTAGAAGATCTCTTGTGAGGTTTCGAATTAAGGAGGACAACCGAAAGTCTGAGAAAAGAAGCAGTAAGAAATCCTATGAAGTCAAGACAAATGTGATCGAAGACTCAAAGGGGAAAGCGTCTACTTCTAAAGGCTTAAAACGGAAGAAGACTGCCCAAGAGTACAAAGGAAAGATCCAAGAAGGCAAGAACATGCGCCTCAAGGGAACTTGCTGCATCTGCAACAAAGAGGGGCATAAGGCGAATGAATGTCGTAACGTCTCAAAAAGAATAAGAAGAACTATCCACAGGCAAACCTGACCGACCATGCGTCACCAAGCCTTTCAGCTGTGGTGTCAGAAGTGAATCTGACAACCAACAATAAGGATTAATGGGTAGACACTGGGGCTACTCGGTATACCTGCTCTGAGAAATTATTATTATCTGAATATCAAAAACTAGAGTAAGATGAGCAACTCTTCATGGGAAACTCAGTCATCTCCAAGGTTGAGGGAAAAGAAAGGTCATCCTGAAGTGGACACCTGAGAAAGAGCTTACTCTGAACGATGTGCTACATGTTCCAGATATCCGCAAGAATCTGATCTTTGAATCATACTTAGTAAGAAAGGAGTTAGAATGGTTTTTGAATCAGATAAATTTGTACTTACTAAGGGTGGGATGTATGTGGGAAAGGGTTATCTTGTGATGGTCTTTTAAAGTCAATGTTGTACTGGTGGACAAAAGTAGTGGTATTTGCACCCTAAGCTTATAAATAAAGAAAAGTCTTCTATTTATTTGCTTGAGTCTTCTATTTTATGGCACGCTAGATAGGGCATATAAAATTATAAGTCTTTAAAAAAAACTTGTATAATCTAAGATATATTCCTAAACTCAACTGGAAGAAATTCGTAAGTGTAAGATTTGTGTTGAGGCCAAGTTCGCGAAAAATTATTTCACTCAATTGATTGAAATACAGAACTTTTAGGGTTAATTCATAGCGATTTGTGTGACTTGAAATTTACGCCAACTAGAGGCGAAAAAAAGTTTTATTACTTTTATTGATAACTATACAGATACTGTTGTGTGTATCTTCTAAACAGTAAGATGAGACAATGAATATGTTTATAACATATAAAGCCAAAGTTGAGAATCAACTCAATAAGAATTTCAAGATTCTAAAATCCGATCGAGGCAGAGAATATGAATCAAATGATTTTAGCGAGTTATGTGCTAAATTTGGTATAATCCATCAAACTACAACACCATATACTCCAGCAAAATGGAATTGCTGAACGGAAGAACAGAACTTTGAAGGAGATAGTTAATTCCATACTCGTAAGTTTTGGAGCTCCGCAGAACTTATGGGGGGGGAAGCTCTATTTACCTACAAATTATATTCTAAACAGAGTACCCACAAGAAACTTAGTCTTATACCATTTGAGTTATGGCATGGATGGACACTTTCCTACCATTACCTCAAAATATGGGGGTCTTGTAAAGATACTAGCACCATTACCTAAAAATACTAAGTTGAGAGCAAGAACTATGGACTGCATATTCATAGGCTATGTCTTGAATAGTAGTGCCTACATATTTCTGGTTTATAAATCAAAATTACCAGATATTCATGTAAACATGATTATCGAATCAAGAGATTTTGCATTCTTTTGAGAATATTCTATATAAATGGAAAACAGATAAGACTTCTGGGAAAAGAATATATGAGATGGCGTTCAGGGATGAAAGCCCCGAGGAACCAATTGTTAATGCAGAAATTAAATCAAGAAGAAGTCAGAGATCTAAAATCTCAAAATCTTTTGGTCCAGATTTCATAGCATATGCTATTGAAGCGAGCCTCAAATATTTTAAGAGGCTATGTCTACCCAGAAGCATAAATATGGAAAAAAGTTATAAATAGCGAAATAGAATCCATACTAAGTAATCATACTTGGAATTGGCAAACTTGCCTCCTGACAGTAAACCAATTGGGTGTAAATAGATTTTAAAAGAAAATTAAAACCCGATGGATCTATTGATAAGTACAAGGCTAGATTAGTAGCCAAGGGCTATCGACAAAAGGAAGGACTGACTACTTCGATACTTATTTACCAGTAACAAGAATAACTCCATTCGGATGTTGATTGTAATTGCAGTATTGCATAACTTAGATATCCATCAAATGGATGTCAAGACTGCATTCTTAAACTGTGAATTAAATGAAGAAATATATATAGAGCAACTGAAGGATTTATAGTCAAGGGCCAAGAACACAAAGTGTAAAAATTGGTGCAATCCTTTACGGTCTGAAGCTAGCTCCAAAATAATGGCATGAGAAATTTGATAGTGTCATGATCAAAGATGGATTCACTATCAATGAATGCGATAAGTGTATTTACACTAAAAGAGTTAAAAACGCATATATCATTATTTGTTTTATGTAGACGACATGTTGATACTTGGAACTAATATTGAAATTATTAAGTCCACTAAAAGAATGTTATCCAATAGTTTTGACATGAAGGATCTAGGGTTGCTGATGTAATTTAGGAATTAAAATCACCAGAATCCCAGATGAAATCAGTCTATCTCAATCACTACATGGATAAGATAATAAAAGATTCAAGGATCATGGGATAAAGGAGAATACAAATCCTTTTCTCCCACACATCCACCTTCATAAGATTACAGGAACTAGAGTACGCCAGTTAGAGTATTCTTAGATTATCGAAAGTCTAATATATTTAATGAATTGCACTAGACACGATATTGCTTACGCTGTAAGCAAGTTAAGCAGATACACTAATAATCCTAGTCATGATCATTGGACGCTTTACTATGAGTATTAAGTTACGTATCACATATCAAGGAATATGCCTTGAGATATGGACAGTATCCACCTGTACTTGAAGGATATAGTGATGCTAATTTGATTGCAGATTCTGAGGAATCAAAATCAACTAGCGGATACGTACTTACTCTAAGAGGAGCAGCGATATCTTGAAAATCTTTCAAACAAACATGTACTGCTCGTTCACTATGGAATCGAATTCATAGCCTTAGATAAGCCGGATAAGAAGCAGAATGATTTCGATAATTTTTGGAAGATATACCATTATGGCCAAAGCTAGTGCCCGCTATATGCATGCACTGCGATAATCAAGCAGCTATATTAGGGCACAAAATTTTATATATAACGGTAAGTCTAGACATATTTTTCGTAGATATAATACCGTTAAGCAGTTGCTCTCAAATGGAATTATCTCTATTGACTTTGTCTCGTCAAAAGATAATTTAGCGGATCCACTTAACAAAGGTTAAGTGGAAAGCGTATAAACTGCACATCGAGGGGAATGAGTCTAAAAGCCTAACCTTATCGAGTCAGCTTAATGGAAACCTTACTTAGCGACTGGAGATCCCATGGACTAAGTTCAAAAGGAAAAACTAGTTATGATTGACTCAGCAAGTAAGCACTTAGGAGCTTGACTCCAATCCATTTCTAAGGTGCACACAAGTGCTTTTTACAAGTGGATCAAGGATAAGCTTAACGCTTTTAATGATGCCTATATCTTGTTATTAAACAAGTGGAGTAGAGTAAGACTACTCTTAATAGGACGATTACCTATGTGAGTATAGAGCTGGGTCGGCTCTTTGAGAATTTCTATAGAGGCTGTTATTCCTTAAAGATGCTCTCTGAAACTAAGAATGTCCAGAGTCAAAATGAACACAACCGAGAACCAAAGTTGATTTGAAAAGTTACTATGTGAAGCTTGTTGACTTGGCTTACACTAACGGCTAACAGTTCAAGACTTAGTTCAATGATTAGCCAGTAAGTCCGATAAAACTTTCGCTATGGAAGGTTCAAGACCTAGTTCACCTATCCTAATGCAGTTTCTTTTCTAAAGTACCTTTCACTATAGAGTCAGTCTCTTTGTGTGTCAATTCCTTGAATCTCCATTCATTGTGGAGGATTGTTGGGAAATATGAAGAATTAAATGTGAATCTTTGAGTTGAATTACGCGAGATCCGTTGATAGAATCAATAGAATAATGGTTGGAGTGTGTCTCCATTCATTGGGGATGAAAGTGGTATATTCACATGTTCAATTCTGACTTCGAGTGAATGAGATATTCAAGTCTAAAATTTGCCTAATTCAAAAGCCAAAAGGGGACTAAAGGTAACTAAAAGTATTTAGTCCCACATTAGCAATGGGATGAAAGTTTGAAGTGTTTAAATAGAGAAAAATGGGAATAAAGGGTGTGCCCTTGGGTACTTAGAGTTTTCGAGCGCGATTAGGGGGAAACCATACCCACACGCGCGCGCCGCCCCCTGCGGCCGGCAGCATCGGAGACGGGACCGGGCGGGCCGGGCTCGGGTTCGGGTTTAGGTTCCCTACCCGGTCTGGTTCTTTTTGAACAGGGTCTCACGGGTATGAGTTACAGTGGATCGCACCCGTCCCACCATCTAGATCCGAAACACCGCAACAGCTGATAGGAAACCGTCGCGAACCGTTACAACGGTTGGGCGGTTTCTGTCTTAGACGAATCGTTGCAATGGTTCAGACCAAACCGTTGCAACCGTTCGGGCGGATTTGCCCCTCCCGGAGTGCTATAAATAGCGCTTCTTTTATCTCATTTTAACACACAGAAATAATAGATTCCTCTTCTGATTTCTGAAGTGAAGATCCAAATTGAAAGTGAAGTAGAAGTAACTTGGATTCTGAAGATTCATTCTGAAAGAAGGCTCAGAAAATTCAACAGATTCTTTAGTAGAATTGTTGTCTAAATCTGTGACTTTTAAAGAAGAATATTCTTCTATCTTTCTCCTTTCTCTACAGTAGGTGTTCCTCCAAAGTAAAGACAAATATTCTCCCTGAAATTTGTCTTGATCCTACTGCTTTGATAATCCTGCGAAGGTACTGGTTAACTACGGTTCGACCGTACGGTGATTTGGTAGTACTATCCAAATACCGTGAAAGAGTGTTGTATTTTAGAAGACCAGCGTCCAGTAACCCGTTGCACCGTAGCGGGGGACATAGTTGTCTTAATGAGATTCGCTATAAGTGTGCCTCACTCCAATTACTGTATAAGTGAATTAATTTTCTTTATACAGGAGTTATACTGATATTCAGTATATTGAGACTGACTTACATCAGTCTAATTGATGTTTAACCAAGGAAGGTAATTGAAAGGTGGTTTTGTAATTAAGGAACATTCTATTGAATAGAAAACCTCCCACCTGACATTCACCTACGTGGCCAATTAGATCAGTGACATTGATTAGTTGTCAGATTGATCCTAGAACTAACATTACGATCCTAAAAATCAATCATTTAACAAGCTGGTTGACATTGTGAAGGATTTGGTTTATTATCGCAATCCGCAGAGGCCTCTAACCTACATCAAGAATTAAGATTGCAAATTCGAGGTGTTCAGTTATGTAGAGAGCTTAGTGTCCATTGCAAACAAAGTCTGCAAACATGAAGGATTTCAGCTTTCAGAAACTATTTTTTCATCCTTTTTGACTCTGTAATGTAATAGTACTTGTGACTCATGAAAAAAATGGATCAACATTTCCTACACTTTGAATATAGCTATTGTCAATTATTTATAGATGCTGAATCAGTAGTGATAACATAGTTTTATGTTTTTTCTTTTAGTGAATATGGGTGGCATGTAGATATTGATTTGAATACCGTACTTTCCATATATTATGTGTATATAATATATCAAACATGACATGGATATCTGTAATATACTACCATACATGGATATCTGTAATATACTACCATATTTAATATGTACATAGAAATAGGTATATGCTACCATATTTAAAATGTATATATTTCATGAACCTAAAGTAGTAGAGGAGCATGACCAGGCTACACAACCCCTGTTAACAAAGAATGAAAGAATAAAAAAGAAAGAAAGGGATTTTTACCATTTACCCATGGTTATCAATGAATATAAATAAACAATATTACATGTATTTCATACTAATTTCACTATCCAAAGAAGGAAGGGTGAAAGAAGTTCAGTCATGCACAAGCTCGCAAAAACGTGAAGGTCCAACGGGCCGGTCTGGTCTAACGACGGGCGAAAGAAGTAAACAAAATTGTCTCGGCATGGGCTCGTATTCAACCCAACCCGGTTCACACCCTATGAGATGGCCTAGACCACCTAAACTCTAATAGTGTCTGGCTCAAAGATCAGTTGGCGAAAGGGTTGGAGTGAGTTAAAGCAAGTCTAAAGTGGCTCTGGCAAAAGGGTTGGAGTGAGTTATAGCGAGTCTAAAGTTCAAGCCCAGCTCCAACCTAACGTTAAAAAGGAAAAATAAAATAAAAATGGAATCAGCCATAACTATCAGCTCACAGAATTCATAGACTTTCATATGAATCCAACTCTGTTTCAATTTCTCCATGAGACGCCTTTGTGGTTTGGTCTATGAACCATCTCAATGGAGTACAGCTATAGTACCTTGCCTCCCTTTTTATCTCATGAATTATTGTATCTCATCTCATTGCATATGTGCATATAGAAAATGCATGCAACTAGCTAGCTATATTACATACATAGGGAGACCTCAGAAAAGAAACAAGTCTTTTTTCCTCACTCCAAAGCTCCACAGCTCCCTACTGTGTGATGATAACAAGAAGAGACGTGGGATATCATGTTCCTTTTATCACACATGCCCAATTGGAGCTATGGTTTCCTCAAATGGGAGATCAAGCCTTTTTTCTCCATGCTTGCTTTCAAGCACTTGGGAGCTAGCTTCCTGTGTCTTGGTCTTGGTTGGCAGGATCCTCAAGAACCCAACCCCATGTACAAGTTGTACTGTGTGAGGTTCCACCAACTTGTCTCTGCCTACAGGGGGTAAAAAAAAACAGATAAATAAAGAAAAAGGAGGAAAAAAACAGTAGAGAAAAATAATTCTTCAAAGTTATTTCTTGCTTATTCATAATCACCAGCACATCATATCCTCATTTCATAATGTTATATCTCAACAAATTAGAGAGATCATATGAATGTAGAGTAGCTTGTTCATCTTCTTAAATGCATCCTACAGAGTAAAGCTAGTTTCTTTTTGTTGCGCCCACGACAACAAGCCGATAGAGGATCCCCTGAATCTCCCAAAGCACGAAGAACAACCCAAACAGCACAAAACAATCACCGGAGAAAGCACACACGCCAACAAACAATTTAACGAGGTTCGGCCTCAATGCCTACGTCCTCGGGAAATTCAAAAGAGAGATTAATTACTTGGAAAATGATTACAATTGCTAGCAGCCTCTTTGAATGTAAGAGAGCTCAAGCAAACCCAGCCTTCAGCAGCCTCTTGTGAAACCCTAGGCAAAAACTCATATTTATACCAACCGGTTTTCAAAACAGAAAATGCAGCCCGCCCCGTTTGTCGGTCGACCGGGCGGTCGACCGACCTCTTCCACCGGTCGACGGGTGCCCAACAGAGAGTTGGGTACTTATAGTCAGTCGAGTCGGTCGACCGGGCGGTCGACCGAGCTCTAACACTGTGCACGTTGTGCACGTCGGTCGACCGGGCGGTCGACCGATCTCCTGATACTGTGGACGGTCGACCGGGCCAGTCGACCGCCACCTTTGTTTCCTGCTGCTGCTGCTATTTTCTGCTGCTGTTTCCTTCGCCTTTCCGTCGTCGACTTCCTTGGCGATTATCTCGACGACCCCTCGGCAATCCATGTCAACTTTTTCAGCAATATTCTCTCTTTCCAACAATTCTCCACCTCGGCGAAGATTTTTCTCAAAATCTGAGCCGATCTCCAACGAACCCCAGTCTATCACCTGGCGAAATCGACACACGATCTCGGCGAAATTGACACACGATCTCGGCTTGCGCGCACCAGAAGAAATCGACACACGATCTCGGCTTGGAGTCTTTAGCTCATCTGTCCACTGGAAAGCACCGCTCATGCCTTCCCTGCACTTCACCTTAGGAGAACTTCCTTACATGCCGATCACCAAACCATGGCTTCTACTCTGTAACTTCATGACCTCACGAAGACTTCTTCACGAGCCAACACTGACTCTCCAACTGTCCAGCTCTATCTAGTCTACCTGTCTTCCACTGACGGTCCAGCCAAGTCTGCGTAGAGCACACCAAACATCATCAGCTTCAACTAGATGCACACCACCTTATGCAAGCTCAACATCTTTTCTCCGGAAGATTTAACCTGTTCATCGAGATCACAACATCTCATCACTACGTGAGATTCAACTGGCCACAGCGCTTCACCTCTACGTGAAACCTCTCCACCTCTATGTGAAGTTCCATTGGCCACAACTCTTCACCTCTACGTGAAGATCCAAACAGCTTCTCGAGAACCCAAATAGCTCCATAAGAGTTGCATCACCAAATGGCTGCACCTTTACAGCTGCCTACGTACCTTTGCCAAAAGGATCAAGCCAACCGTAGTTCATTCAGATGAGGTTCATCAAGCTCAAGCAATGGTACCTGTATTTGCAGCAGTGAACCTGTCTGACCGAGTCATATGAACCTCTTCCCGACCATCATGGAGGACAACGGCCTTCAACTTCAACTTGTCACGATCACAAGCTTGAGATTCATGCTTCTTTCCCCACAAGCGTGGTTTCACCTTTGTTCCAATAGCTGCAAACAACTCGACATTCTCAACAATGTCTTCAACCTGTTCAGCATCAACCTTGGTATCATGATCTCCACCCGATGTCACATACGGTGAAGTCTCCTCAAATGCCGAACCAACTGGAGATGATGGAGTAGCATCAACCTCCACCCGCCGCGATCCTTCCTTGGTCTTCGTCCTCTCCACCTGCTGAGAGACGATGGACTTCAACCCTGAAGTCTCTCCAAAAGTGACATCCTGCTCACCACGATCTTTTTGTTTTCGGGGTCCCACAACCTGTAGCTGTTTCCCTTGACACCCAAATAGACAAACCTCTTTGCTCGCGGATTCACCTTACCATTCTTGGCACTGAAGTAGGCCGGACTTCCAAACTCCCGCAGCAAACAATGATCTTGAGCAGCTTTCCCAGACCAAATATCTAATGGAGCTTTACCTCCTATCGCAGTCGATCTGTTCATGAGATGGCTAGCATACTCAGTCGCCTCAGCCCAAAACGACCTGTCTAATCCTGCATTAGACAACAATCGCCGAACCTCCTCCAGCAAGGAATGGACTACATCTTTAGCCAACTCATTTGTACCTGTTGTGAAGTGAGTAGCAATACTTGTGTTCTGGCCAAATCGTAGGAATTGGTTCATGTCCTTTCCAACATTACCAATCTTTAGCTCCTTGATCTTCCTACCTATCTGCCTCTCCATTCTTCCTCTCCACTTCACCAACACATCTAGGGCTTCACCCCTTTGTCTCATTGGATATATCCAAACCTGCCTAGATGAACCATCAACAAAAGAGGCAAAGTACTTGTGACCTCCAAGAGATGCCGTCTTAGCAGGTCCCCATACGCACATGTGAACACAATCAAGAAGACCTTCATTGTGGTGAGTACTGGTGCTGAATCTTACCTTCTTCTTGTCCAGAACGCTGTGTCCACCTTCCAACTCGCAGGTAGCAGCACCTTCCAGCGATTCCATCTTTGCAGGAGCTTGCAAAGATTTTTCTCCTTCCTGTCCGACCTTTCCCTGCCATACCTCCGGGCCACCAACATCTGAAGAATTCGAAGTCTCCACCTGATCTGTAATCGTACTACCCTTCAAGTAGTAGAGATTGTCTCGGCGGACGCCCTTCATCACCACCATCGAGCCCTTGATCATCCTGAGATCGCCGTCTCGAACAAATATCACCATACCCGATGCTTCCAAAGTGCCAATTGAGATAAGATTCCTTTTGAGCTGAGGTACATACCTCACCTCCTTCAACTCTCGAACTATCCCATCATCCATCTTGATGCGGACTGTACCCATCCCTTCTATATTACACGGATGGTCATCACCCATGACCGTGTAACATCCATCCAGCTTCTCAAAGTTAGAAAACCAGGCTCTGTTCGGGCACACATGATAGATGGCTCCGCTATCCAAGATCCACTCAGCACTATCTGAGTTACAAACAGTAGGGGTAGTAACTGAGAGAGAGAACACCGATGAGTCATCATCCGATCCATCCGCCTGTGCGAGATTCGCCTCGGTCTTTGACTCCACCTTCTTACCTTTGGCCTTCGGGCATTCTGCTTTCCAGTGTCCTAGTTCCTTGCACAAGGCACACTGATTCCTCTTCAAATTTCTAAAACCCGGCCTGGACTTTGATCTTCCTCTAACCTCCTTGCCCTTCCTCGATGAACCTCTGCCTCTTACTTCTAGTGCCTCCGCCGATGAGCTTGACTTAGAAGGATGTCTCTCCTTCTTCCTGGTCTCATAACTTGTCAGTGCAGACGACACCTCATTGTAATCCAAGGTCTGCCTTTCATTGATAAAGGTCAGTGTGAATGTCTCATATCCTCCTCCGGGAGTGAGTTCAGGAAGATGATCGCCTTGTCCTCCTCTTCTACAATGACATCCACGTTCACCAAGTCTGTAAGAAGCTTCGTGTATCGGTTGATGTGCTCATTCACTGTGCTCCCCTTCTTCATCTGAAATCCGTACAGCTTACTCTTAAGCTGCAACCTTGACTCAACACTCTTCGTCAAGTATTTCTTCTCAAGGGTTTCCCACAGATGCTTCGCCGACGTCTCATGTTGTGCAAGATATTTATGTCTTGCGACAAACATGAGCGTATCAACCCACACGCCGACTGTTCATTTTTGCCCACTCTTCATCAGTGGTCTTGCTTCTCTTCTTCTCCAGAAAGAGAGTATCCTCGAGGTTCGATGCATTCAGGGCATCCACAACCTCACATCTCCACATCCCGAAGTTATTTGTGCCATTAAACTTAACGACATCAATCCTCGGATGAGGATTCATGGTCTTAACCGAAGTAGTTTCTTCTGCCATTGAGATTACTTGACCCTCTATCTATGCGGAAGAACAACCAACTGGAAATAGATCACTACTCAGATAAAAATTAGATTTTTACCTTTTCCTGAAATCCTAGATTGAGTTTCTCACCGGATCTACTCCAACACAGATTCCACGAGCCCTCCTTGCGTCCTCTTGAGATCGACACACGATCCCACGAACAGTAATACCTCTGATCTGAGATCGACACACGATCTCCACCGAATCAGATCTCGAGCCCTCCGAATCTCCAGAAATCCCAAGCGAAACCTGGAAGCTCTGATACCACTTGTTGCGCCCACGACAACAAGCCGATAGAGGATCCCCTGAATCTCCCAAAGCACGAAGAACAACCCCAAACAGCACAAAACAATCACCGGAGAAAGCACACACGCCAACAAACAATTTAACGAGGTTCGGCCTCAATGCCTACATCCTCGGAGCAATCAAAAGAGAGATTAATTACTTGAAAAATGATTACAATTGCTAGCAGCCTCTTTGAATGTAAGAGAGCTCAAGCAAACCCAGCCTTCAACAGCCTCTTCTGAAACCCTAGGCAAAAAACCCATATTTATACCAACCGGTTTCCAAAACAGAAAACGCAGCCCGCCCCGTTTGTCGGTCGACCGGGCGGTCGACCGACCTCTTCCACCGGTCGACCGACCGGTCGACCGGGTGCCCAACAGAGAGTTGGGTACTTACAGTCAGTCGAGTCGGTCGACCAGGCGGTCGACCGAGCTCTAACACTGTGCACGTTGTGCACGTCGGTCGACCGGGCCGGTCGACCGATCTCCTGATACTGTGGACGGTCGACTGGGCCGGTCGACCACCACCTCTGTTTCCTGCTGCTGCTGCTTTTTTCTGCTGTTGTTCCTTCGCCTTTCCGTCGTCGACTTCCTCGGCGATCATCTCGACGACCCCTCGGCAATTCATGTCAACTTCCTCAGCAATATTCTCTCTTTCTAACACTTTTCAATATACTGGTCACACGCAATGTATATGACGAGTTTTTACAAAATATACTCTTAATTGTTATAATAAATCTAGCTTAATTAAAAGTAAAAAAGATACATTTTCAATGAAATTAACAGATATTTCCATAAGATCAAAATTGAGAAATAGAATCCATATATGGTAGCATATTGAACTTGTTTGTATTACAATCCAATTGTACAGCGTATGATATTAAACAAGTATCCAAAATGGTGCCTTTATGGATCTTCTGTTGCTGTCTAAATGGATATATTATTGCTAACCTTTGATTACTTATTGAATTTCACAATAAAGGAGTTTTACCTGTTCCTCCATGCTTCATGCTACTTTTATGTAATTTAATTTTAAAATTTTGTGTTTTTTAGTTGAACCGTTAAGTTCATCTTTGCTAGGATTCTAGTCCTCTCCACACCTCTAAACAGCTCAGGTATCTTTACTTGTAAAGTTGGGCGATAATATTTGCAATAGAGAGAGATTCATTTTGACAATTAGAATTGGTTTCAACTATTATTGACCCTGCTGTAATGTAACTATCTCTTTCTCATAAGTACATACCTGCCAATATAGATACACTTTTTGGGGGAAGAAGTATACATAAACACAATACTAATATCCCTCTGATAATCAAAGTTTTGTTGATAACTACATTTACTAAAAAATGTAATGCATCCACTTGATTCATATGTTAAGAGCTCTTGTATAATCAATTACATAATATTTCCTGTTCGCATGTTAAAATATTCAATCAATTAATGTGAAGTCTTGAAACATCGCTTGCAAAGAGAGAGAACAAAAACCACATGATAACTACTACAACTCAAGTATTAAGTAAGTATATTATATCTTAGATTCACAGCTAATTGGCTACTTGGCTTCCTAATGTGGTAACTCCTCCTAACTGTACAGTTTAGATGTAGTTGGCTTTTGATGGGGACATACAGAGCTGTCAAGCAAGTTCCAGGTACAAAAGTTTATAAGAGTTCAATATAAGATGAAAACGAAACATTA